>PVKV010013813.1:18874-59995 GCA_004027835.1 Alouatta palliata | reverse complement strand
TTGTGAAACAGTTTTATATTTAACAGGGTATCATTCTTTTAAAGGTTAGTCCCACCATAAATTTCAAGAGCAGTCATCTTAAAGAATCACATGAATAATCACAGGGTTCAAGCAGTACCTGGTGAATAGAGTCATAAAACAAGTCCAAGGCAGGAACCAGGATAAAACACAATGTCTTAGTAAAACCACATAACCGTCATCAGGCCATTGTGTAAGCAACTAGGAGGTCAAAATAGTTCTTTTACTTTACTTCTCATCCTTAGTTCCTACTTTCCCATAGCTCGACTGCCTCCAGGCGGGGGGAAATGCTTCTGGGGTCTAACTCCATTATGGCGGAGACACTCTTGGGGGTCTCTACGCTGGAGCGACTCCCACATTACATGGCAAGAGAGTTAGCAAGAGACAGAGGAGGGAGGTCCAGGATTGTTTCTAACAATCAGCTCTGGAAGAACTCACTCACCCCTGAGGGAGGGCATCCATCTATTCATAAGGATCTGGCCATGCACCCTAAACACCTCCCATTAAGCCCCACTCCAACATTGGTGATCAAATTTCACCAGACTTAGTGGTGCTCACCAAGCTACTCCGAAGGCTGAGGTGGGAGGATGGCTTGAGCCCAGGAGTTCAAACTACCGTGAGCCATGATCACACCACAGCACTCCAGCCTGGGTGACAGAGCAAGGCCCTATCTCTGTGTTAAAAAAAAAAAAAAAAAGAAAAGAAAAGTGAAACAAATTTCAACTTGAAGTTTGGAAAGAATAAACATCTAAATCACAGTAGTTCCTGACCTGAAACTATTGTCATATAATTGATGTATATCATTTAGAAATATGTCATTAACAACCAATACGTGGGTCTAGAAAACTCGACCGAAAAGTGGCCAAAGCAAGTGCTTAGAAACCAAAGTGGCAAGGAAAAAAAATCAAACTTATTGGTTTTCTTAGTAAATAAGTCTTGAAATAATGCACTATAGAGATCCTGTCTTATCTATACAGCTAGAGAGAATAAAAAATTTTATCACATATATAAATTTTGTCTTGTCTTTTTTTTTGAGGCAGCGTGTTGTTCTGTCGCCCAGGCTGGAGTGCAATGGTGAAATCTCGGCTCACCGCAACCTCCACCCACTAGGTTCAAGTGATTCTCCTCCCTCAGCCTCCCGAGTAGCTGGGACTACAGGCACGCACCACCATGCCTGGCTAATTTTTGTATTTGTAATAGAGACAGGATTTCACCATATTGGCCAGGCTGGTCTCAAACTCTTGACCTCGTGACCCTCCTGCCTCAGACTCCCAAAGTGCTGGGATTACAGGTGAGAGCCATTGAGCCAAGCCAATTTTGTCTTAATATGAGTTTTATTTATATTTACCTTTTTTTTTTTTTACATTTCAAAAACACTATGTCATTCAACTGAATGACTTACAATTCTTGAGTTACCTGGTCACTGTAATATCATTGTCAGTTATTATATTTCACATGCATTACTTAGTAAAGAAAAATCTTTACCAAGGCCTGCTTTCTCAGGCATATTGATATAATATATAGTTAACGGTGTTATTGACAAACAAGAAGTTTCTCAAGAATATTGTCTATTTGTTCAAAAATGACCACTGTAAAATTAAATCCTTCTTTTATGCTATTTTGAAAATACTTAGGTTGATATAAATGAAAAAACTGTGAAACTGAAATGAAGTCTGGAGTTAATAGTAATGTAACAATGTTGGGATCTTAGTTTCCACAAATGTATCTATGGATACATTTAAGATCTTCAAGATGCTGAGCAACCCTACAATGATTAGGAGACACAGGATAGAAATAGTTTATTACTGTCTAGGTGCAGTGGTTCACACTTGTAATCCCAGCACTTTGAGAGGCTGAGGCAGGTGGATCACCTGAGGTCAGGAGTTAGAGACCAGCCTGACCAACATGATGAAGCACCATCTCTACTAGACATACAAAATTAGCTGGATGTGGTGGCACATGCCTGTAATCCCAACTACTTGGGAGGCTGAGGCTGGGGAATGGCTTGACCATAGGAGGCAGAAGTTGCAGTGAGCTGAGATGGTGCCCTTGTTGTACTCCAGCCTGAGCAACAAGAGCAAAACTCGGTAAAAAAAAAAAAAAAAAAAGCCAGAAAAGACAAGAAACAGTTTATTAGGCCAGGCGCGGTGGCTCACGCCTATAATCCCAGCATTTTGGGACGCTGAAGCAGGTGGATCACGAGGTCAAGAGATCCGAGCCCATCCTAGTTAACATGGTGAAACCCTGTCTCTACTAAAAACACAAAAATTAGTTGGGCAGGATGGCGCACGCCTGTAATCCCAGCTACACAGGAGGCTGAGGCAGGAGAATTGCTTGAACCCAGGAGGTGGAGATGGCGGTGAGCTGAGATCACGCCATTGCACTCCAGCCTGGGTAACAAGAGCGAAACTCCATCTAAAAAAAAAAAAAAAGAAACAATTTATTACTTATAGGTCCTGGGATACATGGCACACTTGGAGGCCAGATCATAGAAATCAGGGAGTGCAGGCAGAACAAGAGAGGAACTCATCGGCCAACAACTTTATTGGGTCCAGGGTGTTATCCAAACAGATTTCCCAAGCAGGCGTGAATTCAAGGAGGACGCCCAGAGACTTAGTGGTGGTCCCTGCAGCATATCTGCACATTCTATGTGTGGTGTGAGGGTCAGTATGGCCAGTAGGTTGTATAGAGCTGTGCCACAGGTAAGTGGTCAACAGGAGGTAGTTGTATGAGGCAGATATCTAGATCCACCACATAAAGGAACTGGGAGAAGGTGGAGAACTGGCAACTTTGTCCAAGATGATTGAGCCTTGATTTTGGTATGGGAAAGTCCAATGAATATTCAAAATGGATGTGGAGGCAACCGAACATTATAAGAATTCCCAATATTACCGGTAATTTGTTACCATTAGGGGAAACTGTGTTAGGGGCATATGGTAACTACCTTTATTATCCAACTTCTCTGTGAATCGAAAGTTCTTCCAAAGTAAAAAAAAATGTATTAAAATAACTTTTAAATAAAAGTTTAGTGACACTAAAATCCCTGCTTTAAAATATCTTGTGAGCTAGCAGAGTACATTTCTAACTTATATGTTATATATGCTGCTACCTATGAGAAGATATTCTTAATAATTCTAAGATCTCCCCTAAAATCATGTTTTTCTAATTTCCTTTAAAAATACTAATACAAAACTGCTTATTGGTAATCTCATCAGCTGTTATTCTAATTTTAGACTGCTTGAATTATTCTAAATCACTTTTCCAGACTTGTCTAATAAAAAGAAAGATGGGATCTGACATGAACAGTGCATAAATTAGTACAAGAAAGTCTCTTTTCTGGATCAAATCTTGGTCCTATAGTTTAGGATTTTATGTATTATGTATTTAATTTATTTTGAGACAGGGTCTTGCTCTGTTGCCCAGGCTGGAAGGCAGTGGCACTATATCTCGGCTCACTGCAACCTCTGCGTCCCTGGTTCAAGTGATTCTGGTGTCTTCGCTTTCTGAGTAGCTGGGATTACAGGTGCATGCCCCACACCCAGCTACATTTTTTTTTTTTTTTTTTTTTTTTGGATTTTTAGAAGACAGGGTTTCATTATGTTAGCCAGGCTGGTCTCCAACTCCTGGCCTCAAGTAATCCACCAGTCTCAGTCTCCCAAAGTGTTGGGATGGTTAAGAGCCACCATGCCCAGCCTCATTTAGGATTAAGGAATGGTTCTATGCCTTAGCCAAAGATAGAAAACTGTAATAATTATTTTATTACAATTTATGTGATTATTGTATGTCTTTAAGAAACATTTTGCTTCTGTTACATCTCACATTATAATGGAAAAAAAAATCCCTTATGTTTGTGTTCTAACAAATTAAAAGTTGCGTATCATTGTGAAGTGAAAAGAGTAGCAAGTAACAGGAGAATTGGGATCATGGAAACCAAACCAGAAGAAAGTAAGCCCAGCACAACACTATCTTGGAGGCTGACCAGTTAGAAGGTCTTAAACATAATATGTTTTAAACAAACAATAAGAGAAGAAAAGATTAACCTAGAAGCCTCAGATCATTAAGATTCAGTCAGGCAGGCATTCCTTTAAAAAAGAAATAGAAATTCCATTTGACCCAGCAATCCATTACTGGGTATATACTCAGAGGATTATAAATCATTCTATTATAAAGACACATGTGCACATATGTTCATTGTGGCACTGTTTACAATAGCAAAGACCTGGAACCAACCCAAATGCTCATCGATGATAGACTGGACAAGGAAAATGTGGCACACATACACCATGGAATACTATGCAGCCATAAAAAATGATGAGTTTGTGTCCTCTGCAGGGACATGGATGAATCTGGAAACCAGTATTCTCAACAAAATGACACAAGAACAGAAAATCAAACATTGCATGTTCTCACTCATAGGCAGGTGTTGAACAATGAGAACACATGGACACGGGGAGGGAAGCATCACACACTGGGGTCTGTTGGGGGGGCTGGGGGAGGGACAACGCCGGGTGGGGAGGTTGGGGAGAGAGAGCATGGGAAGAAATGCCAGATATAGGTGACGAGGGGAATGGAGGCAGCAAACCACATTGCTGTGTATGTACCTATGCAACAATCCTGCATGATCTGCACATGTACACCAGAACCTAAAGTACAATTTAAAAAAAAAAAGTGTTTACTGAGTACCTTCTCTGCGTCAGTCACTATTTGGGGTATAAAGGACTCACTTCTCAACAAAAACAAACCCTGATTCCCCTGGTCTCCTGGAGTCACGGAGCTTACACACTAGTGGGAAAAACAGACAATTTGAGAGAACTAGAGCAAAGAATGCGAAATAAATTGTGGTCATCTTGAAGACACACACGCGTGTGTGTGTGTGTGTGTGTGTGAAGCTTTTTTAAATAAAGAAGCTTTAAGTGGGGGATCGATTTCTTCCCGCCCCTCTGCGCCCAGCCCAGGCAGCGGTGTGCGCCTAGGTGCCCTGGGCGGAGCAAGCAGCCCGAGGTGGGCGCCGCACTACTCCCTGATGGCGGTTTCTTCCCTTAGCGCAAATATATACAGCCTATCTTTTTGAAAGGGTCCCCGTAGATGATAATCATGCTCTTGTTAACCTCATTTGTCAGGGAAAAATAAAACTATTTTATTTTTAAATAAATAAAAGTGTCAGAAGGAGTCTCGGTGCCTGCTAGTTTTGTTGTTTGTTAGCATAACTTCCTTTACAGATAGTACGGTTTCATTTTTGTAAAATTGCTGCATAAATGTAGCTAAGTCTGTTGCCCATTGCAGTGCCTGCGTGACTTCGCTGGACCCCCCCCCCCCATCTTGCTTTTGTTGCCCAATGCGATAGCATAGGCGACAGAGCTAAATTTCTCCTCAGCTTTAACTCTGCTTATTTTCAGGAAACAGAATGCCTGTGTTCAGAAGTTCCTTTTTAGGAAGAAACCCGCTGAAGCTGGCGAAATCCAAAATGGCACCCCTCAAGAATCTCCAGCTTCATTATCATCCTATTTTCATGCTAAGTGACACTCCCACCAGTGCCACGATAATTGACAGTCGCCATGACAACGACTGGAAGAGACCAAGAAGGGACAGGAAAAAAGGGGATCGTTGATTCCAGGAAAATCTCGGTCCTTTCCCAAGAAAAGCATAAATATTCCCCCATTTGCTCTTAATGCCCATCCGCTTCATTAAAGAAAGTTACGTCTGCAACTTCCCAGCTCTCACAAGCTGAGCTGATTTCAGATCTTGCAATTCCATAGCCGTTGAATGAAGCCTGCACTGCTTGACACTCACTTTCGGTTTCGTGGATTGGCCTCGCCACACAACAGGAAAGAACCCCTTTTGGGATAACCAGGACTCCCGGTAATATTTCCATATATACACATCTTAATGTATGTAAGGACGTCTAGGGGAGAAAGGAGAAGTATAATCCATTCTTTACTTTCTGTAATTCTGGATTGCTTGCGTTCGTTACGAGGATACATGTTACATTTGCAACGTTTTTAGACTAAAGTGTATGTATTATAGAACAGTCCTCTGGGCTGAGCTTGGATTTAGGCTTACATTTGTGGAATTAAAAACAACATCGAAACATTCTGTTGCAAGAAGCCCTGCGAGCCTTCTGGCCCCAGGCCGGTCCCCCGCGGGCCCCAGCCTCATCCCCCCAGGACCCCACCCTGAGAGCTCCCGTGCCCCAGCCGCGTTCTCCTGGACCCCTCCCAGCAATGGCGAGACGGGTCGCGCAAGCGTTCCGCCGCCAGGGAGCAGCGCGGCGCCGACCGTAGGCTGTTTGCTCGGCAGAGGGCACCCAGGCGCACTCGGCTGCAGCGGGCTGTGCGCAGAGGGCCGGGCCCTTGCCAGGCAGCAGGTCCTTTGTGCACAGCTGGGAGGAAGGAACGCCCCCGGGAGTGGGCGGTGGCCGAGGGACCCTGGAACCATCCTCCCTGGCGGAGCCACCCCTCCGCAGCTCCCGCAGCCCCCTCATCCCGGGAGGACCGGCGATAGGGGTTGGCCCGGAGTCCCCTACTCCAGGCAGGAAGTAGCTTCTTGGCAGGACCGGCCGTGCCTGTTGCTTTCAGTAGCCTCGAGCCGGATTTTTCTGGATGTACCTCAGCTCATATCCCTGATGCAAGCCCTTCCCGGCTCGTCTCCCCACCCTTCCGGGGATCCGTGCCTAGCTCTCGGTGATTCATCCCACACTGTGCCTCGCGACTCACCCTGTTGCTTTCTCTGGCCATCCGGGAGCGCCGGGCCATCTCCTCGAGCCCCGCCTCTCCTGCAGTGCTCTGTGCTGTGGTCGCACGTTCTTCTCCCTCCAACTCCGGGCTGGGAGGCACGGGGAGAGCTCCCTGGCTCTTGGCCTTCCCAGGCCACCAGGAGACAGCAGCCTCCGTCTTCATTTCCCCTGGTCATTTCAGACCCATGCATGGAAGATTTTAGCATCTGACTCAGCTTCCAACATCCATCCCCCCACTAGCACCCACTCACGCCGTTGCAGCTTTCAGTGTCCTGGAGAAGACTAACTGATCTGACCCATCAGCTCCTACCCAGCCCAATTGGAAGTCCACTGCCGCTCAGCCATGGCCACCCACTCCTGCCCCACCTGGAGCTCCAAACTGCTCAGCTCCTTCTCTAAAACTCTCCCCTCTTTTGTTTGTTGTTAATAACTCTCGGTCAGGCCCGGTGGCTCAGGCCTGTAATCCTAGCACTTTGGGAGGGCAAGGTGGGCAGATAACAAGGTTAGGAGTTCCAGACCAGCCTGACCAACACGGTGAAACCCGTCTCTACTAAAAATACAAACAGTAGCCAGGCGTGGTGGCATGTGACTGTAATCTCAGCTACTTGGGAGGCTGAGGCAGGAGAATTGCTTGAACCTGGGAGTCAGAGGATGCAGCGAGCCGAGCCACTGCACTCCAGCCTGAGCAACAGAGTGAGACCCTGTGTCAAAAATAAATAAATAAATAAATATATATATATATATCTTCCCTGGTTCTTTGCACACCTCTCTGACCTCTCCTTGTCTTTTTCTGGTTCTTTTTTCTCTACTCTCCATTATGCACTGGCCTTCCTGGGGTCCCCGCTCTCCCTGCAAAACCTCACCACATCCATGACTTCAGCTATATCCATTTCACCTCGCGTTAACGCCTGATGCCTAAACCTCTCTCCCAAGCCCTCCACACCATGCCAAAAAGGGAATTCATTTTCCCCTCTAAATTTGCTCACTTTCCTGTTTTCCCAATCTTGTATATTGTCACAGCCATTCCCCTGCTGGTCCAAGTTAGTGAGAGTCATGCTAGACTCCTCCTTCCTTACCTACCCATCCACTAATCCCCAACCCTGTCTATCCTCCTTTTTTTTTTTTTTGACAGAGTCTCCCTCTGTCTCCCAGCTGGTGTGTGCAATGGCACTATCTTGGCTCACTGCAACCTCTTCCTCAGGTTCAAGCAATTCTCCTGCCTCAGCCTCCTAAGTAGTTGGGACTACAGGTGGGTGCTACCATGCCTGGCTAATTTTTGTAGTTTTGGTAGAGATGGGGTTTCACCATGTTGGTCAGGCTGGTCTCGAACTCCTGACCTCGTGATCTGCCGCCTTGGCCTCCCAAAGTGCTGGGATTATAGACATGAGCCACCACACCCATCCATCTATCCTCCTTTTTAAACAGCTCTGCTATCTGTCCCCGTCTTCCCTGACAGCTCACCCTCATCGTGTTTGTCCACATGGCTGCAGAGTAGTCTTTCCCATACACCAGGGTGTAGGGCTGATGGCCCCACAGGGTCGTGGGTGAGCCTTATGCTGTGCTGAGGTGCAGGATCCGAGAAATAAAGAGATAGGACACAGAAGTACAAGGAAAACGCCACTGGGCTCACGGGGCCACGCCACTTATAAGCGGAGTCAGGCGAGGCCCCAAATGTCCAGAAGCATGAGTATTTATTGTGTATAGGTTAGGGGGCAGGGCAGTGAGTGAAATCATCTTTAAGGATAGTGATAGGGTCATGAGCAATAAAACATGGGGTCCACCCCCATTAGGTCACCTAGGCCAGGAGGTGGACAGTGCACAGCAAGGGGCCCGTTCCCATGAAGGCAAGGGCCGTGTGTGCAGTAAGGGGTCCACCCCCATTAAGTCACCGAGGCTTGAAGGTGGGCCGTGCACAGTGAAGAGGGTGCAGTGTGCAATACTTCTATCTATGGGCAAACTACTTCTAAGAAGATTTATAGGATGATGCTTTAAGTCACATAGTAGTGACAGAGCTGTCAAGGTTACTGCCACCTTCTGGCAGCTTCCAGTGGGTTCTATGGGAAAATGCTTTTCAAGCAGCACAGTAGCAAGAGCTGATAAAGTTCACAGTCACCAAGGTGGATTGCCGTTCTGAGGGCAGCCTTCCACAAGAACTGGAGCAAGGTCCTACAACTCCTTTATCAGGAGGAGTGGCTCTTGCCCCAAGCCTGCCATACAGCAGGTCTCTTTACGATACTGAACGCTGCTGCCTGGGCCATGGATTCTTGTCCTGGTATAACTGTTTTTCCCTTAAATCATGCTCTGCACTGTGTCTGCTCTAGGCATTCCTCCGATTATAGGCTGCTTATTCCTTAATTCAGGCTCTGTACTGTGTCCACTCTAGGCATTCCTCCTATTATGAACTAAGATATAATTATAGGTATATATGTAGGGAAATATTCTTCAGGCATTCATACTATCAACTATTATATGATTATATATAGAGCATTATATAAAGGGATTCTTCAAGCCCTAATTCTATAAACTAATATATGATTATGTAAAGGATTATATAAAAGGAAATAGCTGAGTAGTAACACTATAAAGTGAGATATTCTTCAAGCCCTAACTGTGCCAGGGTTCTGCTTAGCTGTCATTCCTCAGTGCCTGTATGGGGAGTTACCCACACCAGGGGTTTCCAACCCCCCAGGACACAGACTGAACTCGTTTGTAGCCTGTTAGGAACCAGGCCACACAGCAGGGTGAGCCGCTAGTGGGTGAGCTAGCGAAGCTTTGCCTGTATTTGCAGCAGCTCCTCATTGCCTGCATTACCGCCAGAGCTCCGCCTCGTATCAGATCAGGTAGCATTAGATTCTTTTTTTTTTTTTTTTTGAGATGGAGTTTCGCTCTTGTTACCCAGGCTGGAGTGCAATGGCGCGATCTCGGCTCACCGCAACCTCTGCCTCCTGGGGTCAAGCAGTTCTCCTGCCTCAGCCTCCCGAGTAGCTGGGACTACAGGCACGTGCCACCATGCCCAGCTAATTTTTGTATTTTTAGTAGAGACGGGGTTTCACCATGTTGACCAGGATGGTCTCGATCTCTTGACCTCGTGCTCCACCCGCCTCGGCCTCCCAAAGTGCTGGGATTATAGGCGTGAGCCACCGCGCCCGGCCAGCATTAGATTCTTATGAAGCACAAACCCTATTGTGAACTGCACACTCAAGGGATCTAGGTTGCACACTCCTTATGAGAATCTAATGCCTGACGATCTGTCACTGTCTTCCTCACCTCCATATAGGGACCATATAGTTGCAGGAAAACAAGCTCAGGGCTCCCACTGAAAACAAAGTGCACAATAAATGTAATGTGCTTCAATCATCCCAAAACCATCCTCTCCCATCCATGGAAAAAGAGTCTTCCACAAAACGCATCCCTGGTGCCAAAAACGTTGGTACCACTGCCACACATAACTCTGATGATGGGACCATGGAGCTCAGAATCCTGCAGAGGCCCTCCACTGCCTATAAGATGAAATAAAACTTATGGGTGTGACTAACCCGGAAGTGTCCAGTCTAAACTCTCTCTTACTTAATTACATAGTAAGCTATATTTTGGCCCATTTCCCAGTCTCCTGGGTTGGAATATGCTCCTCCTGTGTGTCACCTGGCCAGCTCATGCTCTTTCTCATTCTTAGCTCAAGTGTTAGGGACTCTGTGACACCTTTATTGATTCTCCCAGTCAGACAGATTGTTGCTACTTTTTCTTACCCCTTATCCTTTATCCTTAGCACCATTAGAGCACATGTCACATCATATTTCATTTGTTTGCACACCTCTCTTTATCTTGAGCCCAGGGACCGTGTCACCTGTCTTCATGTCACCAGTCCCTAGTGTAGCTCCTGGCCCATAGTGAGTGCACAATAAAAGTTTGTGGAATGAGGCTGGGCACGGTGCCTCACGCCTGTAATCCCTGCACTTGGGGAGGCCGAAGCGGGTGGGTCATGAGGTCAGGAGTTCTAGACTAGCCTGACCAACATGGGGAAACCCCATCTCTACTAAAAATACAAAAATTAGCCAGGTGCAGTGGCACGCACCTGTAATCCCATCTACTCAGGAGGCTGAGGCAGGAGAATCGCTTGAACCCGGGAGGCAGAGGTTGCAGTGAGTGGAGATTTCGCCACTGCACTCCAGCCTGGGCAACAGAGCGAGACTTTGGAGACTTCACACAGTTAGTGAGTGAGTCATCGTTACTTCATCAAGGCTGGGCATTTTGTGTAATAAGTTATTAAAGCTGATAAGCAAAGATCAACTTACCGGAAGAACAGCACTGTCAGTGATCTAAAGAAATTTGCCCTCAGGTTGCTAGGATAGCAGAATGGATAAGAACTCCTCACTGTTCTTGGGCAGAACTTACATTGCTTTTGGAAATGGTAATAGCCTTGGGAAAGAAAGGAGCTTGTGTATTGAGGGAATGGTTAGGTGGGAGGGGTCAGAGAGGAAGGCTGAGGTAGCCCCTCTCTCAACCCTGGCTGCTTTATCCTTGGGGCTCAGTGAACAGATTATCTGTTTTCGTGGTAAGGGGTTGAGGTTCTCTACTTCAGGTGAGCACCGAGAAAGTAAATTGCTTGCCTTTGTTTAAAAATAATGAAAATGGGCCAGGCGTGGTGGCTCACGCCTGTAATCCCAGCATTTTAGGAGGCTGAGGCGGGTGCATCACCTGAGGTCAGGAGTTTGAGACCAGCCTGGCCAACATGGTGAAACCCCGTCTCTACTAAAAATATAAAAGTTAGCCAGGTGCCTGTAATCCCAGCTACTCGGGAGGCGGAGGCAGGAGAGTCACTTGAACCCAGGAGGCAGATGTTTTGGTAAACCGAGATCCCGTCACTACAGTTCAGCCTGGGCAACAGAGTGAGACTCTGTCTCAAAAACAAACAAACAAAAAAACCCAAAAATAATAAAAATGTCTGTCCACCCTTCACTAAGTAGACATAATGAAAATGCACATCTTGTGCCCTCTTTTTACTCTATAATACCCAAGCCTATGTTTTGGAATGAAACCCTTTGCCTTTTGTGTGAAAGCTAAGGGGATCCCCTTCAGGGGGAGCATTAAGTTTGCCCAAGGAGGCCCCCTTCTGGGTCTCCAAGGCCACCTGGCTGCAATGCAGGTCCAATTCCAGCCCACGCCTCCCAGAGCACCCCCTGTGCCATGGTGGCAGGGCCCGAAGGGTGTGTTCACCATGGCACCAGACACACACTGACTGAATGTAGCCTCATAATCACTGAGTCCTGTTCGCAACCAATTTTTTTTTTTTTTTTTTTTGAGACAGAGTCTCACTTTGTTGCCCAGGCTGGAGTGCAGTGGTGCGATCTCGGCTCAGTGCAACCTCTGCCTCCTGGGTTCAAGCGATTCTCCTGCCTCAGCCTCCCGAGTAGCTGAGACTACAAGCATGTGCCACCATGCTCCACTAATTTTGTATTATTAGAAGAGATGGGCTCCATGTTGGTCAGGCTGGTCTTGAACTCCTGACCTCACGTGATCCGCCTGCCTTGGCCTCCTGAAGTGCTGGGACTACAGGTGTGAGCCACCATGCCCGGTCAGTTTTTGTATTTTTAGTAGAGATGGGGTTTCACAACATTGGCCAGGCTGATCTCAAACTCCTGACCTTGAGGTCCAGTTATTTTTGTTTGCGTGCTTACTTTTTCAGTTTTAGGAGCTTTGCTGTCACCCGAGCTTTGCGGCCGTGGTCAGCACTACTCTGGCGAAGCCCACTAGGTGTCTCTAACTGGGCACCTGAGAAGCAGTTTTCCTGAGCTCCTCATGCAAGTTGACCCCACTGCCTTCAGCAAAGTCCTGGGAGCTCAAGGGAGGCTGCCCTGTTAGGTTCGGTCCATCCCAACTCAATGGGCACCTGCCCACCTGGCTCTTAATTTACAGTTTGAAATGTCACCCAAGTGATTCCAGACCAGATAAGAAGATTAGCTTCTCTTGTTATGGAAAAAGAAAGAAAGACAGAGAGAGAAACCTCTATTTTGTTATTTAGCTATTCCTCAAATTCTTATGACCAGTGATACTTTAAAAAGAAAAAGAAACCTCTGGAACAATACAATTATTTAAATTTAACTCAGATTTTATTTTTATGTTTATTTATCTATTTTTGAGACAGTCTTGCTGTGACACCCAGGCTGGAGTGCAACAGCGCAATCTCGGCTCACTGCAACCTCTGCTTCCTGGATTAAAGCGATTCTCCTGCCTCAGCCTCTCCAGTAGGTGGGATTACAGGCACCCACCACCACGCTCGGCTAATTAATTAATTTTTTTTTTTTTTTTTTTTGAGATGGAGTCTCAGTCTGTCGCCCAGGCTAAAGTCCAGTGGCGCGATCTTGGCTCACTGCATCCTCCACCTCCCAGGTTCAAACAATTTTCCTGCCTCAACCTCTTGAGTAGCTGGGATTATAGGCACACACCATCATGCCTGGCTAATTTTTTTTTTTTCTGTATTTTTAGGGGAGACGGGGTTTCTCCATGTTGTCCAGGCTGGTCTCAGACTCCTGACCTCAAGTGATCCACCCACCTCAGCCTCCCAAAGTGCTGGGATTACAGGTGTGAGCCATGGTGCCAGGCCTTAACTTAGATTTTAAATATAAGAGTATCAATTTGTAGGGACGGAAGAGGTGTGATACCTCTCCTCACACATTATATGTGTCTCGGCCAAAGCTCCTATCTCAAAAGACACGGTCCCACCTCCAGCTCCAGTTCACCTTCTCATTCTTCCCAGATAAGTTTCTTGGGTATTCTGAGATGACTCTCTCCATGTTTGTCAGGCCTGAATCCGACTCTGTTTTTTTCCATCCCACCTACTGTCCCTCCGTAACTAATGACTTAGGAATGAGAAGTGCCCTTTTCAATTCTAATACCAATAAAACAACTTTTTTTTTTTTTTAAGCCATCAGACACCAAATTCCAGCTAGGCTGTAGTATAGCATCACATGACAGATAGCAGGCCTTGAGTGAAATCGAAGTATTTTACCTCAAAATGTATTTATTTGGCATATTTTAAAATGGCCCTGCAAAGCTGTCTCTTGTGGGGGAAATCTATATTCTGTAGAGAATCCCCTCCCTTTTCCAGGTCTTTTTCCTGATCCAGAAGAGAATTAACTAAGAGTCTGGCACTTTTTAAAGTCTGATAAGAGACATTTACAATCTATTGTCTCTGAAGACTGCTACCTGGAGGCTTCATCTTTATAATAAGAACCTTGGTCTCCACAACCCCTTATTGTAACCCAGATACTCCCTTCTATTGATTCCAGGTCTGCAGATAAACTCTTTCAAACCAATTGCAAATCAGAAAATCTTTGAATCTACCTGTGACCTGGAGCTTCTCCACCCACTTCAAATTGTTTCACCTTTCCAAACCAAACCAATGTACATCTTATAAGTATTGACTGATGTCTTATGTCTCCCTGGAATGTGTAAAACCAAGCTGTGCCCCAACCACCTTAGGCACATGTTCTCAGGACCTCCTGGTTCTATGTCATAGGCACATCCTTACCCTTGGTAAAATAAACTTCTAAGTTGATTAATACTTGTCTCAGATGTTTTTTGGTTTATACACCAAAAAGGCTGTTTACTTTTATTGTACATGGAGTACTGAAGTCCTTTCAAACCAAAACTGAACTAGCCCCTATCCAGAGAAGTTTAAAAAAATTGCTAAGTAAAAGTCATGTGTTTTTAGTCATGTTTAGCAGCAGGGACCAATTAAGCTGGTGGGAAAGAAAAAGACGTTTCCTGGAGTCTGGTCTTTGTTATGACATCTTTCTTATGTTTGAAATAATTTCCTGAACATGAAACACCAATGAATCACCGATTCTGTTCAACAACAATTGTGAGTGTGATCCTCTGCAGGTGGACTAAGAGACTCCTGCCTTCGGCTCTCTAGTGTCCTCTAAAACTGGCGTTAACCTCTCCTCTAGCCATCGCCTGGCACTGAGATAGCTTAGAGGCACGCTGAACTCAGTTTTCAAGACAGCTACTTGGGAAATTTCTTGAATGAAGGCCCAGTCCCTGAAAAGTTCTGAGGGAAACTAAAATGAGACTCGGAAGGCCATTGATTCACCCCACTCATCTTTCTTCCTCACTGGGTCCAGAGAGAGGGTGAGACTCTCCACCAGGAGGTTAGCTCCAAGTATATATTGCATGATTTTTTTTTTTTTTTTTTTGAGACGGAGTTTCGCTCTTGTTACCCAGGCTGGAGTGCAATGGTGTGATCTCGGCTCACCGCAACCTCCGCCTCCTGGGTTCAAGCAATTCTCCTGCCTCAGCCTCCCGAGTAGCTGGGACTACAGGCACGTGCCACCATGCCCAGCTAATTTTTTTTTTTTTTGTATTTTTAGTAGAGATGGGGTTTCACCATGTTGACCAGGATGGTCTCGATCTCTTGACCTCGTGATCCACCCGCCTCAGCCTCCCAAAGTGCTGGGATTACAGGCATGAGCTACCGCGCCCGGCCTATATTGCATGATTGCCCAATTTTTTATTAAATGAGAAAGAGAGGAAAGAGAAAAAATACAGAAGGGCCTGAATGTTACCTTTAAAACTCCAGGCATGAGGCTCTGGAGACGGGTTTTCCAGGGGTCTCTTTTAGAAAATGCCAGCACCCCCTCTCCTTTCCCCTCTACAAATGGCTAAAAAGAGAGGAAGAAATGGCTTGTACGCATTTCCAGTGGTGCCACATCAAACGACTTTTTCACATTTGACTATAGACAACTGTAAACCCAGGCCTTTGTCCCGTGAGCATCAGAACCACTCATCGGCGTAGTTCTCCACTTGTGCACTCATCTCATTTATTATTAAAAACCTGGCTACTTTTGGTTTTAATTGTTTTTCATTATAAGACTGTTAGAATATGATGTAATGAAAATGCCATAAACAGGTATGAAACAACTTTATGCCAGATATGTCTTCCTAGGAGGAGGCTGAACCCAGAATTATTAAACTACATAATTTGGAAACAGTTCTTCAACCTAATTTAAATCCAGGCAGGATGGTAGAGAATGCCAGACTACAGAACGCCTTCCTAGGTCTCCCCGCCCAGTAAACCTATTTTGAGAAGAAGCAATTGAGGTCAGGAATGCCTTACCCTTTGGTGAAACCACATGGGCTCACCTTTTCATTTTGTAGATTCTAAGTGATTAGGCAATTCGCGCTATTGAAGGTATCAGCCAATGCAATCAAACAAGAGAAAACATTTAGAGAGACGAACATTGGAGAAAGAAGTACAACTATTTCTATATATAGGTGATACAGTATAGCTATAGATGACTTCAAAGAATCAATAAAAATAGTAAGAAAATTCAGTAAGGCAGCAGGTTATAAAGTTAATACATAAAAACAATTTTCTCATCCACAAACAAAAGCGAGTGGAAAATATAATGGTAGAAACTTGATTGCATACAATATCAACAAAGAGATAAAATAACTAGAAATAAACTAAACAGGCTGGGTGTGGTGGCTCACGCCTAGAATCTCAGCACTTTGGGAGGCCGAGGTGGGTGGATCATGAGGTCAAGAGATTGAGACCATCCTAACCACATGGTGAAACCCTGTCTCTACTGAAAATACAAAAATTAGCAGGGTATGGTGGCACACACCTGTAGTTCCAGCTACTCGGGAGGTTGAGGCAGGAGAATCACTTGAACTCGGGAGACAGAGGCTGCACAGGGCTGAGATCACGCCACTGCACTCCAGCCTGAGTTATGAAGCGAGACTCCATCTCAAAAAAAAAAAGAAATAAATTAGACAAGAAATGTGCAAATCGTACATGAAGAAAACTTCAAAGGAAAAAAGGAAAAATATTATTTGAATGAACAGAAAGACCAAGCATGTTATTGGCTAGAACAGCTAAATCAAAGTTTAAATGTTGGTTTATAACATGGTAATATGTACATTCAATATGTTTCAAATAAATTACCAACAAGATTTATTTTTATTTTTTTAATTTTAATTTTTATTTTTGAGACAGTGATCCACCCATCTCTGCCTCCCAAAGTGCTGGGATTACAGGTGTAAGCCACTGCACCTGTTTGTCTATACTTTAATTTTATTAAACAACAAAAAAATTTTTTTTGAGAAGGTCTCAGTTTGTCACCCAGGCTAGGGTGCAATGGCGCCATCTCAGCTCACTGCAAACTTTGCCTTCCGCGTTCAAGCAATTCTCCTGCTTCAGACTCCCAAGCAGCTGGAATTAAAGGTGCACACCACCACACCTGGCTAATTTTTGTATTCTTAGTAGACAGGAGGTTTCACCATGTTTGCCAGGCTGGTCTTGAATTCCTGACCTCAACGGATCCACCCGCATCTGTAAGGTCGATAGCCTCGCTGGGAGCCAGATGAACAACACCCACCCCTCTCCATGTCTGATACTCGGCATCTGGCTTCTCCATGTGGGCTCCCCTCACCCACACCCACTTCTGTGTTCTGCTCCCAGATCTATACTCAGCACTAAACTATGCATTCTCAGCACTAAACTATGCATTTCGCTCCCAGACCTATACTCAGCACTAAACTATGCATTCTCAGCACTAAACTATGCATTCGAACTCCCCAAAATTTAAAAAATCCCGCCAAGCCTTACCCAATGGCAGCTTGCCCTATACATCCTTAGCCAGCCCACCTTATGCCTTGTTTCCCCAATATCCAATCAATTGCCTCTAACCCCTATAAAACCCCACGCCCAAGAGGAGTCAAGCACGATTTCTCTGGCCCCCCCTTTCTGGACCGCAGAACTTCGCCCGGGAGCTTAATAAATTGGCATTTAATTTTCCTAGGCTGGTCTGTTTCCTCATTTTAAACTCGGCAATAACTCTTACAGCCTTGGCCTCCCAAAGTGCTGAGACTACAGGTATAAGCCACCATGCACCGCCAACAGGATTTTTTTTTTTTTAGAGCTGGACAAGTTGACTCTTAAGTTTGTATGGGAGAGGCCAGGTGAGGTGGCTCACACCTGTAATCCCAGCACTTTGGGAGGCTAAGGAGGGCAGATGATGAGCTCAGGAGTTCTAGACCAGCTGGGCAACATGGTGAAACCTCATCTCTACTGAAAACACAAAAATTAGCTGAGCGTGGTGACATGTGCCTGTAATCCCAGCTACTCGGGAGACTGAGGCAAGACAATTGCTTGAACTCAGGAGATGGAGCTTGCAGTAAGTCGAGATTGTACCACTGCGCTCCAGCCTGGGTGACAGAGTGAGACTCCATCTGGGGGAAAAAAAAAAGTTTGTATGGGAGAAAAAGCAGCAAGGATAGCCAGGAAAATCTGAAGCAGAAGAACGATAAGGAGAACGCACTGTAGAAGATATTAAATCATATGAGTAAACCTCTATAATTAAAATAATCTGATCAACAGAACCAAATAGTCCAGAATCAGACCCAAGTATATGTAGCTATTTGATAAATAACATAGGTGGCATGTGAAGACATTAGTGAAAACATGGTTTTCAATAAACAGAGGTGAAAAAAATGAAAGTCACTTGAAAGTGAGTTCAAATTAGATCTCTATTTCCCATACATCAGAATAAACTTTAAAGGGATCAGCAATCTAAATATAAAAAATAAAACTGTACAGATGCTAGAAGAAAACATTGGTGAACTCTATAATCCAAAGATTCTTTTTTTTTTTAAAGAGATTTCTCTTTGTAAATAGAGATTTAAATTTAAAAATAAATGTATAAAAACGAGCAGAGCCAACACTATGGAGCTGTATGTTCAAGGACTTTTGGTTTTTGATTGCTCTTTGTGAATAGAGAAAGATTTTCTAACTATGACTCAAAATCCAGAAACAATCTATGTTTTCTAACTATGACTCAAAATTAGAAAGATTTTCTATGACTCAAAATCCAGAAAATATGACTCAATATTCAGAAACAAAATCCAGAAACAATCTAAAGATTGCTCCTTGTGAATAGAGAAAATTTTTCTATGACTCGAATCCAGAAACAATAAAAGAAAAATTATTAAAGTTGACTACATTTAAAATGTATATTCCAAAATCACCAGAAGCAAGGCCAGAAAACAGATGACAAGCTGGGGAGAAGTATTTGCAATTTATATCACTAAAGACTAATGAAGCCACAACTGGGGAAGGGCATGTGGTTTGCAACTGGCAGCCACTGGGTAGAGGGGCCAGAGATGCTGTGAAACATCTGTAAAGCCAGGACAGCCCCTGTGACTAAGAGTTACCCAGCTCATGCGGTCAACAGTGTCCATGTTGAGAAACTCAGCCTTAGGGTAAGGAGGGAGGGAGTAAAATAGCTTGAGTTTTCAAAACTGGACTAATTTAAAACACCTGGCTAGCATTTTCCCTACTTTCATTTATGCCAGATGTTTCTGTTCTCCAAGACTGTTCTGTTTGAGATGGCAGATAGAATTCTCATACTTATTTGGCTAATCTGCCATACCCTGGGGTCTAATTCCTATGAGCCTGGAAAGAACCAGAAGTCCTTCAATGCACAGCTCAATAGTGGGGGCTCTGCTGATTTTTACACACTTATTTTTAAATTTAAAAGTTTTGTTTTGTTTTTTAGTTTTTTATTTCCATAGGTTTTTGGAGAACATATAGTATTTGGTTACATAAGTTCTTTGGTGATGATTTGTGAGATTTTGGTGCACCCATCACCCGAGCAGTATAGAGTGAACTCAATTTGTAGCCTTTTATCCCTCACCCCTCCTACCCTTTTCCAAGTCCCCAAAGTCCACTGTAACATTCTTACGCCTTTGCATCCTCATAGGTTAGCTCCCACTTATGAGTCAGAACGTACCATGTTTCCTTTTCCATTCCTGAGTTACTTCACTTAGAACAATGGTCTCCAATCCCATCTAGGTTGGGAATGCCATTAATTAATTCCTTTTCATGGCTGAGTAGCATTCCGTTGTATATGTATACCACAGTTTCTTTATCCACTTGTTGACTGATTGGCATTTGGGTTGGTTTCATGCTTTTGCGAGTGTGAATTGTGCTGCTATAAACATGCATGTGCAAATATCTTTTTCATATCATGTCTTCTATTCCTTTGGGTAGATACCCAGTAGTGGGATTGCTGGATCAAACGGTACATCTACTTTTAGTTTTTAAGGAATCGCCACACAATCTTCCGCAGTGGTTGTACTATTTTTCATTCCCATCAGCAGTGTAGAAGTGTTCCCTGTTCGTCGAAACCACGCCAACATCTATCATTTTTTTGATTTTTTGATTGTGGCCGCTCTTGCGGGGAGTAAGGTGGTATCGCGTTGTGGTTTTGATTTGCATTTACCTGATCGTTAGTGATGTTGAGCATTTTTTCGCGTTTGTTGGCCATTTGTATATTTTCTTTTGAGAATTGTCTATTCATGCCAGAGGAATTTTTGATGGGATTGTTGGGTTTTTTTCTTGTTTATTTGCTTGAGTTTCTTGTAGATTCCGGATATTTTTTTTTTTTCGAGACGGAGTTTTGCTCTTGTTACCCAGGCTGGAGTGCAATGGCGCGATCTCGGCTCACCGCAACCTCCGCCTCCTGGGTTCAAGCAATTCTCCTGCCTCAGCCTCCCGAGTAGCTGGGACTACAGGCACGTGCCACCATGCCCAGCTAATTTTTGTATTTTTAGTAGAGACGGGGTTTCATCATGTAGACCAGGATGGTCTCGATCTCTTGACCTCGTGATCCACCCGCCTCGGCCTCCCAAAGTGCTGGGATTACAGGCGAGAGCCACCGCGCCCGGCCCGGATATTAATTAGTCCTTTGTCGGATGTATAGATTGTGAAGATTTTCTCCCACTCTGCGGGTTTTCTGTTTACTCTGCTGACTATTCCTTTTTGCCGCGCAGAGGCTCAAAGTCTGCCTTTTTTCTTTTCTTTTTTTTTTCTTTTTTTTCTTTTTTTTTTTTTTTTGAGACGGACCAGGCTGGAGTGCAGTGGCGCGATCTCTGCTCACTGCAACCTCCGCCTCCTGGGTTCAAGTGATTCTCCTGCCTCAGCCTCCGCAGCAGCTGGGATTACAGGCGTGCGCCACCACATTCGGCTAATTTTTGTATTTTCGGGAGAGACGAGTTTTGCCATGTTGGCCAGGCTGGTCTGGGACTCCTGACTTCAAGTGATCTGCCCGCCTTGGCCTCCCAGAGTGCTGGGATTACTGGTGTGAGCCACCGAGCCTGGCCCTGACTGGCTTCTTTGCTGCAAGCTGTTTTATCAGCAAAGTCTTTGTGACCTGTCTCTAGACTGCTTTTTTTTTTATTATTTGAGATGGAGTCTCGCTCTGTCGCCCAGGCTGGAGCGCAGTGGCGCGATCTCGGCTCTCTGTAACCTCCCGGGTTCAAGCGATTCTCCTGTGAGCCTCCTGAGTAGCTGGGACTATAGGCGCACGCCAACACGCCCGGCAAACTTCTGTATTTTTAATAGAGACGGGGTTAGTTTGCTCATTTTTAAATGCATGTTCTGCACTGCCCAGTGAATGCCCATGTACGAGGAGCCGGCTTTTTTCTGGAAACAGGCTAACATTCAGTCTCTGCAGAGGCACCATAAACACCCTGGTGGCGCCCTGTACTGTGGGCAGGCAGGTGGGGGCGCACTACGGGACCCGCACTTCCCGCCCCGCCTCTCTCTCCGGGCTGGGGCGGGCGGCGCTGGCTCGCCTCCTGGGACTCCGCCCGCCTCCCCGCCGGTATTTGAGGTCCGGGGCTGCTCCAGCGCCTCTGCCCGACGCTCCGCTCCCGCCCTGGAGTAAGTGTCTGGCTTGGGCACGCTGGCTTGGATTTGCCGCTCCCACGTCGGGAAAGCTGGGGAGGGGGAGCAGGGGGCGCGCGGAGCCGGGAACGCGCGTGGGTCGACTGCGCGAGGGGACGCGGGTGCACCGAAAGTGGGGCGTGGCCGCGCGGGGCTGTGACCCCAGCAGTCCCAGGGGGCGGGGGCCTGGGCGAGCGCCCGGCTCGGATTCCCTTCCGGAGCCCCGCAGCAGCAGAGGACGGTGACGCGGTTTGGTGAGTCGTGCGTGGCGGCGAGCCCGGCAGGTGACGCCGCGGACCCGGTACCCCCAGACCCCGGGCGCCCAGGGCCAGCGCTCACTGAGGCCTCGAGGCGGCCGGCGTGGGATGGGGGCGGCGCAGAGCCTCCCGGGCCACAGGTAACCCCGCCGTCCCCTCGGCCTGGGTGACATACCCCGCCCGCCTCGCGACCCAGAGGACGCGTACTCAGTGTTGGGGCGCCGGGCGTTGGGAGCCAGGGAGGGCCGGAGGCGGAGAGAGGCGGCACGTGGGGCGGTGGTCGGTGCCAACGGCGGCCGGTCGGGCCCCCTGCCTGTGTTCACTGACCGGGCCGGGCGGGGCTTGGCCAATTCCGCAGCGCTTTCCAGGTCGCTCAGTCCAGTGAAGACAATCGTGTGGACCAACCCAGATCTCCTTACCGCTCTGTGTTTTAAACTCCCTACAGGCAAACTATTACAAGCTTTGATGTCTTCAAGGCAAAGAGGACATGGGGAAACTTTAACCACAAATTGGCATTTAAGTTAATTTCTTCTTCTTCTTTTTTGTTTTACAGCTTGGCTTTGGAAAACTGAGGTACACAAAATCAATATTCACATGCTGTCAGGAATACTCAGATGGGAGGGGGCACCTGAGTCCATTTTCTGGGCGCTTCCGCTTTCTGGGATACCCTTGTGCCTAATGACAAGCATACGCCCTGCATCTGCCTGCGTCCTTCCTGGTGTGGGTCAGGCCTGATGAGATGAGGTCTGATGTGTTCAGTGACCCTTTGTTTAAGGCCCTGGGACGGCCTTGTGCTGCCGGGGCTGTTGTGTGTGCTGGGATGAACACCAGTGACTGCTGTTATCAGCATAGATGGCGTGTGTTCTGAACCATTGCAGGACCCTACCTGAGTAATTGCATCCATTGTGATGTGGTGTCAGGAAAGAGAAAAGTACTTTGGTCATACTCGACTATGTAAACTAAGTATTTTAAGTTAAGGCCAATTCCAGTACAAGGCATTTTTAGACTCAATAAACTGTAATGATGGTATCTGAAGAATTAGTATAGAAAGCAAAAGGGAATAAAACGTCATGATGGAAAATGCAAGTGAGGGAATAAGGTCAGAACAGAACATTCTTTTTTTTTTTAATTTCTTTTTTTTTTTCCCTCTCTTTTTTTAACCTTTTAAACCTACATTTTAGGTTCAGGATACAAGTGCAGGTTTGTTATATATATACAAACCCCTGTCATGTCACAGGGGTTTGTCGTGCTGCTTATTTCATCACCCAGGTACTAAGCCTAGTACCCAATAGCTATTTTCTGTCCCTCTCCCTCCTCCCACCCTCCACCCTCCACCCTCCGTCCTCTGGTAAGCCCCAGTGTGTGTTGCTCCCCTCTCTGTGTTCATGTTCTCATCATTTAGTTTCCACTCATAAGTAAGAACATGAGGTATTTGGTTTTCTGTTTCCTGTGTTAGTTTGCTAAGGATAATGGTATCCAGCTCCATCCATGTTCCTACAAAACTCATGATCTCATTCTTTTTTGTGGTTGCATAGTATTCCATGGTGTATATGTACCACAATTGCTTTATCCCATTTGTCATTCATGGACATTTAGGTTGATTCCATGTCTTTGCTATTGTGAATAGTGTGACAGTGAACATTTACATGCATATTTCTTTGTGGTAGAATGATTTCTGTTCTTCTGGGTGTATACTCAGTAATGAGATTGCTGGGTTGAATGGTAGTTCTGTTTTTAGCTCTTTGAGGAATTGCCACACTGCTTTCCACAGTGGTTGAACTATTTTACACTTCCACCAGCAGTGTGTAAGTGTTGCCTTTTTGCCACAACCTTGCCAGTATCTCTTCTTTTTTGACTTTTTATTAATAGTCATTCTGACTGGTGTGAGATGGTATCTCATTGTGGTTTTGATTTGCATTTCTCTAATGATCAGTGATACGGAGCCTTTTTTCAGATGCCTGTTGGCTGCATCAATGTCTTCTTTTGAAAAGTGTCTGTTCATATCCTTTGCCTAATTTTTAATGGAGTTGTTTGTTTTCTTGTAAATTTGTTTAAGTTCCTTATAAATGCTGGATAGTTGACCTTTGTCAGTGATAGTTTGTGAATATTTTCTTCCATTCTGTAGGTTGGCTATTTATTGATAGTTTCTTTTGCTGTGCAGAAGCTCTTAAGTTTAATTAGATCCCATTTGTCAATGTTTACTTTTGTTGCGATTGCTTTTGGTGTCTTCGTCATGAAATCTTTGCCTGTCCTATGTCCAGAATGGTATTGCCTAGATTGTCTTCCAGGATTTTTATAGTTTTGGCTTTTACATTTAAATCTTTAATCCATCTTGAGTTGACTTTTGTAGATGGTGTGTGTAAGAAGGGGTCCAATTTCAATCCTCCAGAGCAAAAATTTCTCCTTTTTTTTTTTTGAGACAGAATCTCGCTCTGTTGCCTAGGCTGGAGTGCAGTGGTGAGATCTCAGCTCACTGAAACCTCCACCTCCCAGGTTCAAGCAATTCTTCTGCCTCAGCCTCCCGAGTAGCTGGGACTGCAGGCACACACCGCTGCGCCCGGGTAATTATTTGTGTTTTAGTAGAGATGGGGTTTCACTGTGTTGCCCAGGCTGGTCTCAAACTCCTAAGCTCAGGTATTCCACCTGCCTCGGCCTCCCAAATTGCTAAGATTACAGGTGTGAGCTACCACACCTGGCCCCAGACCAGAACTTTCTAGCCTCTGTGCAGGTGGTGTGCCCTGGGCGGGTTAGCTGTTCCCTCCAACCTGGGGAGTCTGGGTGGCTGGAGCTCTGTGCTGGTCACCTCTCGGGCGAGTAGCCTGGCCCCAAAGTGCCATACTAATATTATTTTCTGTGTGTGTCACAGCATGGAGAAAGGTGGGAAGTCCCAGATGAGGTCAGTCCAAGAATTTTGTACTTGACAGAGAAAGAGAACAGAGAGCCAATCTGGAGGAAATCAGCAAGTGCCTTAAAATTTTTCCCAAGCTAGGCATGGTGGCTCATGCCTGTAATCCCAGCACTTTGGGAGCCAAAGTGGGAAGATAGCCAGGTGTTTGGGACCAGCCAGGGCCACAGAGTGAGATCCTGTCTCTACAAAAAATAAAAAATTAACTGCGTGTGGTGGTGTGCACCTGTAGTATCTAGTCTTTGGACTAGAAAAATCTGAAATGGTTTGGTAAGACGTTGCTGTTTTTTTAAAGCAATGGTCCCCAACCTTTTTGGCAGCAGGGAGCAGACTGTTTCGTGGAGGACAGTTTTTCCACTGATGGGGTGAAGGGTATGGTTTCAAGATGAAACTGTTCCACCTCAGATCATCAGGCATTAGATTCTCATAACAAGCATGCAACCTAGATCACACACATGCACAGTTCACAAGAGTGTTCACGCTCCTAGGAGAATCTAATGCGCTCACCAGGAAGTGGAGCTCAGGTGGTAATAATACTTGCTCACCTGCTGCTTACCTGTTCCTAACAGACCACGGACGGACCTGCCAGGGACCCCTGCATATAAAGCAAGTGTGTTTGGAGATAAAGTAAGTAAAGATTCCCACTAGCCAAGTTAGGACAATTAGCGCAAGAAGAAAACAAACATCAGTTAATTGAAATATCTTGTTTGTAAAAAGCCCAAGCTCATAATAAGTTGAGATGCGTCAGACAAGATGAGCTTTAAAAAGGCACAAAAGAATTTAGTAATGTTTGCACTGTGTCTATGATTGCTATGTAAAAAGTTTAGTTATTGTAGCTTCCTGGGCTAACAAACATAGTAGTTGTACAAACCAACTTAAAGGCCTAAACATTAAACAAAAAGACCAAGTTATACCATACGACACTGATCTATGCAACTCAGAGGAAAATGCAATATTTCATTTTAAGGAAGGAAGGCTATCAGGCTGCAGGAAACTGAAATTTGGTGTTTGGTTGAGGCCTTATAAAATCCCAGTGAAAGTGGGATTGAAGCTCAAAGCTGCCCTAACTAGTCAAATATGCTGGGCTTCAAAGAGTGCGTGCCCTGTGCTGAGAAACAGCTGTGACATACAAAGACCAGGAACAAGGGAGCCCCACCTTGTTTTTACAGAAAGAGATTTAAACCTATTACAGGATTTAACCCCATAAGATTAATTTTCCCTGTAGAAAACTATTAAAATAAGCATTACTATTACCTTAGGAAAGGAATAGGAAACTATAACAAAGATAAAATAAGTTAAATCCGTGATATTAATGAATACCTTTTGCTGGACGTAGTACAGGTATAGAAATAAGTTTTGTAATCATTGTACTGTTTGAAAGTCTTAGGAGAGGTTAGCGTACTGGATTTGTACATCTTGATTTACTAGATTTATAGAAGTTCAAAAGTTTACTAAGGTTTGTGCAATTTGTAAGTTTGCATACAGCATTAAAAAATTGGACATATTAAAATATGTCATTAACACTTACGTAAATAAGAAAAAAAATAATTTCTTTGCCCTGTCAGCAATGTGCTGTGTTTGAGGAAAAAAATTAGTTTGACCAGCCTGCCAAATTATAAATTGGCCATGTATTATGGTAGGGAAACTTGTCCCCTGTCTACGAAAACTTCTCTTTGGCATGAAAGTCCCCTGTGCTCAGCAGCATGGTGACAGACTGTGGGAGAGGAAAATGCAGCTGGTAGATTATTCCTTGTGTCCAGGCATATGAAAAAATTACTGAAAGGATTTGACCTGTAGACCATTTGGGGAAAATTTGCTACAGGTATGTAGAAAACTAAGGAAAGTGGGGAAAGGCACTATTAATATAAGGCAAACCCGCATTAAATGAAAAGGGAAATGGATTTCCATCCCACCACCTGGCTTAGCATCAAATGCTATTTAGTATAATAAAGCAAACCTGTGGATAGGGGCCAGGTCCTCAGCCTCTAGATTAGGAAGGCAATAGATAATGTCTGGAATTTGGCCGGATGCCTGTAGTTCCAGCACTTTAGGAGGCTGATGCCAGAGGATTGCTTGAGGCCAGGAGTTCCAGGCTGCAGTGAGCCATGATCATGCAACTACATTCCAGCCTGGGCAACAGAGCGAGACTGCTACCCTAATAAAAATAAATAAATACATAGACAAAATTAAAAATAATAAAATAGGGCCGGGCGTGGTAGCTCATGCCTATAATCCCAGCACTTTGGGAGGCAGAGGCGGGCGGATTGCCTGAGGTCAGGAGTTTGAGACCAGCCTGGCCAACATAGTGAAACTCCATCTCTACTAAAAATACAAAAAATTAGCCGGTCATGGTGGCACATGCCTTTAATCCCAGCTACCCAGGTATTGGAGGTTAGGGAAATCTCTTGAACCTGGAAGAATCTCTTGAACCCCGGACGTGGAGTGCACCATTGCACTCCAGCCTGGGCAACAAGAGCAAAATTCCATCTCAATAATAATAATAATAATAATAAAATCATTAGGTCAAAAATAGTGGTATGCACATTATGTAGAAATATGGCGGTAAATACAAGAAGAAAGAGCACAGGGTTCGCAAGTGATTGCTTCTGGGGAGTTGGGAGGACTGGGAAGGAGCTTGTTGTCCTTTGTAACATCTCTTTTAGCACTACCTGATTTTTTTTTTTTTTTTTTGAGACAAAGTCTCACTCTGTTGCCCAGGCTGGAGTACAATGGTATGATCTCAGCTCACTGCAACCTCTGCCATGCAGGTTCAAGCAATTCTCCGGCCTCAGCCTCCCAAGTAGCTGGGATTACAGGCATGTGCCACCATGAGCGGCTAATTTTTTGTATTTTTAGTAGAGATGGGGTTTCACTGTGTTGGCCAGGATGGTCTCGATCTCCTGACCTTGTGATCCACCTGCCTCGGCCTCCCAAAGTGCTGGGATTACAGTCGTGAGCCACTGCGCCCTGTCAGCACTACTTGATTTTTAAAATGAATGTATATATAGCAATTTCATAAAAAGAGTTAACCAATGCCCTCCATAAATTATATGCTCTAGAAATGTGAAAATTCAGAGAAATATAAAAACATAAAAATTACCCTTAGAAACATGTGGAGTATAGCATTTCCTTCTATTCTGCCTATAAATTATGCCTACACTTACCTGTCTTCCTAATTTATATGGGTAAGGTTAAATTGCATTTGTAGTTTTATATCTTTTTTCTGTATACTCTTGTATATTCCCGTCATTACTGTGATTTTTATTATTCGCCCTATTTATATCCCGTCACAGGTGTGACAGAATGTAACTGGTTCTTTGTTGTCAGACTTTTAAGGATGTTTTATTTTTCTGTAGCATATGAAGTACTTCAATAGTTATTTTTGTACATAATGTTTTATTATGTACAAAACCTGTGAATTTTGCCTTCAGTGAAATTCCTAGAAGTGGAATTTTTAATTCAGATAGTATGAATGTTTTCATGACATTTTCTTTTCTTCCTTCATTTTATTGTATTTTACCTTTATTTTTTACATAATTCTAAATTACACTCAGGAAATATTGGTGTACCAATTTATAGCATTGTTACTGATCATGGGTTCTTAGGCTCTCATGCAATGGAAATTGACACGAGGCAGAGAAAGTTTCCCAGACAAGGGAAACTTATTGGGCTTATGGTGGAGCAGGAGGCTGGCAGCACAGGGGCAAGAGTTCCCGGCCTGGCCCTCGGGACAGGTGGTTCCTGGTTTTTAGGGTGACATGGTCATGAAATGTGTCAGTGGCCTTACACATGCTAGTGGCAGGCACCATGAAACATCATGTTAGCACAGACGTGTTATGATCAGGGCATGGCAGATGAGCCCTTGGGGAGTTTAGTAATAGAACAAGGCAAGAGGTCAGGATCATCATTCTCCTGGTCCTGTGTGCATGTGGGCGTCAGGGTTAACTCCCTTGGATAAGATTTGGGGTGGAATGTGGCTTATCTTGTTTTCTTCCCTGGTTTGCATGGTCTCACAGTGGGCAGGTGTGACGGCATGGGGTAGGTATGGAAAATACGGGAGTGCGTATGGGCCAAGCCCTGTTCCTGGTGTCTCCTTATTACTTGCATGATATGAGAAGGATTGCCCGTCTTTGTTAGTACTGGCGTGAATGGTTTTTTAATTGCAAGGTTCATGGTTTGAAAAGGTATCATTAATGTACACCATTGCTTTTTGTGCACCATTGTGATGCAGAAAGTGAATTGTGGAGCCGTGCAGTCGTGGCTTCCAGACCTCACTTTGCCACTTGTAGCCATGGGTCCTCTGGGACAAGATACTTAAAGAGCTAAGGCCCAATTTCTTTGCTTATAAAACCTAGGTGTTCTCAGCAGCTATCTCATAGGGTAAGGGTCTTTCATTGTGGACCTAGCATACAGTATATGTCAAAAAAGTGGTATTTTTTTCTGAAGTTGAAACTTTTAAATATAATGATCAGCTATTGTCTTTCTTTTTGGGGGGGTAAATCTGTTCATTTCCTTTGCACGTGTTTCTACTGGGGTCTGTTTTTCCTTTTTTTTTTTTTTTGTAGCCCAGTTTACTCCATTATTTTTCAGTTTTAAGAGTATTTTCTTGATTCTGGCTGTTTTTCAGGTAGACCATCAAATTGTTTGCCAGCTATGCTGATTTTGTCTCCTTTCTGACTGTCTCCTTTCTCATTGTTTCATGTATTTGCCTTTGCTAGAACTATCAGAACAACGTTACACAAGGATGGGACGACAGATATTTTTATCTTGCTCCTGTTTGGGGAATTAAGGGACTAACGTTTTATCATCAGCTGTGCTGGTAGCTGCTGAAGCAGGCAATTCTTTTTTTTTTTGAGACAGAGTCTCTTTCTGTTGCCCAGGCTGGAGTGCAGTGGCGTGCATCTCGGTTCATTGCAACCTCCGTTTCCTGGGTTCAAGCAATTCTCCTACCTCAGCCTCCCGAGTAGCTAGGATTACAGGTGCCTGCCACCAAGCCCAGCTAATTTTTGCATTTTTAGTAAAGACAGAGTTTCACTACGTTGGCCAGGCTGGCCTCAGACTCCTGACCTCAGGCGTTCCATCTGCCTCGGCCTCTCAAAGTGCTGGGATTACAGGCATGGGCCGCCGCTCCCAGCCAAACTAGGTAATTCTTACCTTGCTAAGGAAGTGTAGGAAGTATCACTTGCTGTTTGACGTAAGGGTGTTTATCAGGAGTAGGGTATTCAGTTATTTAATGATTAACATAGTTTCTGCTAAGCAAACTAAATCTCTAGGGCATCCTTGATTTATTATTTCTTTTTTGCTCAGTAATTTTTATGTAAGGCATAGATATAATTTTACCTTTCACGGCTGTCAGCAGTGTTTTCAGCTAAGAATTGGAATATCATTACTGGCCTCACTGCGGGCTTTGAAAATCGAGCTACATTTTTGCTCTTCTTTCTGTATTTGGTATTAAGAATTATTGAATGTTAGAGATGGAAGGGAACTCAGATTATCCGGTATATGCTTTTCCTCATACGGGAGGGAACTGATATCAGAAGTCAAGTGATTTGCCCAGGGTACCAGAGCCAGGACTGGAAACCCTGTCTCCTTCCCGACTCACGCTGTCTCCTCTGAATATCCTGGTTTGGTTTCTCCAGTTCACTATTTCAAATTAAATCCCCTGACACAGTGAAACCCATGTACACTGACTTCTCTTCTGCCCCAGATGGTGTACCCTGGGCTGGCCAGACAGGCACCTCCCCAGTGGGTGTGTCTTCAGACAAGGGTGGCTTTGCCTTGTTGAAGTTATTGATATAAAGGTCAGTGCCTGAAACAGATTCTCAGGGATATTGCTGGAGACAGAGTGTTTGATTATTGGCCTTTCTTAGGGTGGCATTTCCATTTGAATTAAAAGTCTTCAGGCTGGGCGTGGTGGTGCCTGGCTGTAATCTCAGCACTTTGGGAGGCTGAAGCAGGAAGATCACTTGAGGCCAGGAGTTCGAGAGCAGCCTGGGCAGGATGGCAAGAACGTTGTCTCTATGTAAAAAAAAAAAATGTTTAGGAGTCCTTCAGCATTTGAGGGGAAAACATGTGCTGATGGTAGGATAGTCTTGGACGGGGTTGGGGAAGCTCTCGGGACTTTTCCCTGGCCAGCTGACCTTATACTTACATCTTTTTTTTTTCCTTTTTTGAGACGGAGTTTCACTGTTGTTACCCAGGCTGGAGTGCGGTGGTGAGATATCGGCTCATTGCTTCTCTGCCTCCTGGTTTCAAGTGATTCTGCTGCCTCAGCCTCTTGAGTAGCTGGGACTATAGGCACGTGCCACCACACCTGACTAATTTTTGTATTTTTTTAGTAGAGACGGGGTTTCACCATGTTGGCCAGGCTGGTCTAGAACTCCTGACCTCAGATGATCTGACCGCCTTGGCCTCCCAAAGTGCTGGGATTACAGGTGTGAGCCACTGTGCCTGGCCTACTTCTGTCTTTTTTTTTTTTTTTTTTTGGTTCACGGAGGAGCCGTCTTCACATGGGCTGAGCCTTTTTGGGGACAAAGTCAGAAGTCATGTCCCCAGGCCAGGGAAGACCTCATGTGTCAGGGTGTCCGCTGGCTTTGAGTCCTGACACGCAGACTTCACAGGATACGCTTCTTGCTCTGGGGCATCTCCTCTTTTCTTATTCTTAACCTAGGAATTTCCCTGTTTTACCAATTGTTTCTCCTCAAGTTGACAAGCGGGCAGCTCTTGTGATTTAGAATCCAAAGAACCAAAAATAGGCCCAATTTTGCTTCAGTTCCGTGTAATGGCTACTTTTGTTTCTATTGGTATTCCCAAGGCTCTGCAGAATCCTGGAGTTATTTGTCATCAAAGACCTCCTTATATCCAGAAGAATTTTAGTAATATGTACATTCTATTGTCCCTTAATTAGAAATTAGTAATCTTAAAATATGTTTGGAAAGGCTTGGCAAACCAGGAATGCCCAGTGCCTCAAGTGTTCTCTGTAATGAATAAAGAAGAATTCGGGCCGGGCGCAGTGGCTCAAGCCTGTAATCCCAGCACTTTGGGAGGCTGAGGTGGGCGGATCACGGGGTCAAGAGATCGAGATCATCCTGGCCAACATGGTGAAACCCTGTCTCTACTAAAAATACAAAAAAATTAGCTGGGTGTGGTAGCATGTGCCTGTAGTCCCAGCTACCTGGAGGCTGAGGCAGGAGAATTGCTTGAACCTGGGAGGCGGAGGTTGCAGTGAGCCGAGATCGTGCCACTGCACTCCAGCCTGGCGCCTGGTGACAGAATGAGACTCTGTTTCAAAAAAAAAAAAAAAGAAGAATTTGAAAACAAAATATTTAAACAAGGACAACAAATGAGGCGTATTAGTTATTGTCTTGGTTTCCCATGGCTGCTATAATAAATGCCTATGGATTCGTAGCTAAACAGCACGTGTTTATTCTCTTTTAGTGCTGAGTTTGGAGGTTGAAAATGGGTTCCATGGGGCCAGACTCCTCCGGAGGCTCCTCTTTGCTGTTCCAGCTACTGCAGCTGCAGTCCTTGCATTCCCTGGCTTCGTCGTCAAAGCCAGTGGAGGGGCATTTTGCTTTATTCTTTGCATTGCTTTTCCCATGAGATCTCCCCCTGCCTTCCTCTTAGAAGGATACCTGCGATTACATGTAGGGTCAGCTTGAACAATCCAGGATAATCTCCCGTCTTAACAGCCTGAACTGAATCACGCTGCACTGTCCCTTTTGCCATGTAAGGGAGCATTTGCAGGTCCCAGGGATTAGGACCCGAGTATCTTTGGGGCACTTGTTCAGCCAACCCCAGCTATGAATGTAAAGGCATGCATGGTGGAGAACGGGTTAATTCAGCATCTTCTCACAGGGTCTTCAGTAGGCTCCTCCTAACTTCTCCCATCTGTTCCAGGAAATATCTGCTCCTGCTTCTCCCCTTGTTCTGTGGGTTCCCACCCGCTGCTCAAGTGAGTCACTGGGACTGGCTTAGAATGCCGGCATTCTCCGACTAGGCCATATTCACCGGGTAAACATTTGTGAACTGTGTCAGAGCCCGCAGGCCCTGCATCCCCGCATCCCCTCCTCCCCAACCTGCCTGTCGGTGGGGCCCTGATCTGCCCCTCTCCTCTCACCTGATTCTGCAGATCCTTCTTCTTGAGCAGTGGCCCAGACAGGGCATTGGCCTGCGTTTCTAGGGCGGCTGCTTCTTAGCTTCACTTTTGTGAATTTCAGCTTCCCTGTAGTGCAGTGGGGTGTTGATGGTCGGTTTCTCTAAGGGCTTGGTGCGCTTTAACATGATTCTGTGATTCTGGCTGGCCTGAAGACACCCCAGCTCCCCCACCCCAACTATCCAGTGGTATTCCTGCTGTGGACCCTGCTGGGGCTGCCACACACACTGCACGCCAGGGCTAGAGAGACGTGTGAAGCCTGACCCTACCCCGGAGCCTGTCTCTGAAGGTGGACGCACCCACAGCCTGGGAGGCAAGTTGGTGTCCTGAGTGCTCAGTGAGTTCAGGAGCAAGAAGGCCTGGCTTGTGGCAGCAGGAGGTCCTCAAGCGTGGTCTAAGATTGGGGTTTTGCCACCTGCAGGGATAGGGATTTCACAGAAGGAGATCCGAAGGTCAAAAGGCATTTGAAAGGCTTTCACGCATCTTTGTATGTGGCTTGATGTATCATCTTTTATTTTAAGGCTCTTGCTACCCTGAAATGGGTTCTCTCTCATTATAAAAACATTTGGCCATCTTTTCTTGTGTAACCATCAATGAATATATCATCTTGAATATTTTTCAAATTAAAACACAGTACATTTAAGCCCACAAAACACACCAAAGAATACACACGTAGAAGCAAAAGCCAACGCCCCTTCTGTAACTTTGCCCCAAAGAAGTGACTCTAGGAAAGGGTGCCTCCTCCTACACTTTCTCCTCTGGCGGGCACGCGTGCAGGAAGGAGTCCCCACAAAGCAGGGCCGCGTTACACGTAGAAGTCTTTCGGTTTCCACACTTAACATTAGAAACACACAAAATAATTTGGAGAGTCCCGAAAAGACACACTCAGAGTTCTGTGTGTGTCCCTGCTTGCTGACTGAGCCGCAGTGTCGGCGGTGAGGAGCGTGACGTGCGGCTGTGTGGAAGCTGTGCTTACGTGATACTGGTTTTAAATCTTGTTCCAGGTCTGCCGTCATGGATCTCCTCGCAGAAGCAAATGGCACCTTTGCCTTAAACCTTTTGAAAACGCTGGGTGAAGGCAACTCGAAGAATGTGTTTTTCTCACCCATGAGCATGGCCTCTGCCCTGGCCATGGTCTACATGGGGGCACAGGGCAACACCGCTGTGCAGATGGCCCAGGTACGGCTTCAGGACAGCCACAGACACTATGAACTGCCAAGTGAGCTGGTCCTCCGAATTCCAGATCCCACAGGGATGGCTCTAGACGGGTAACTGTGCAGATCACAGGGTGTGGGTGGAGAGTTGACAGGGAAGGGGATGCCACTCATGCCGGAGCACCCTGGGACAGCACCCTGACCCATCGGTCTGGAGAGGTGGCGTTGGATTCAGAGGAATGAATGATTTCATCATCACATGGCTTAGCCTGTTCATGAGTTTGCAGATGGTTGTAAAGTCGCAAGGTTCAGGCTGAGTCCTGTGATGATCTTTGGGTACTGTCACCTGCTTTTTGATTGTTGGGAGTCTTCATTTTCTCATTTAGATGTAAAACCTCCTTAGAACGGCATCTGTCAGCCGAACATGTTTTCAGTAGTGTTCCAGTTCTTTGTTCTTGCGTAACTGGCACTCCCAGCTTAGCAGCTTCCCTGGTTGTTGAATCTGGGTGGATCCAGTGGTGGTTCTGCTCCACTTGGTGCTGGCTGGGTCCCTTGTGGGGCTGCTTCAGCAGGGGCTCAGCAGGGTGCTGGGGCATCTTCCCTGTGGCCTTCTCCACTGGGGCCCTCTATATGCCTCCTTTGTAGGGTGCCTGGGCTCCCGTAGGTCAGGCCGCTGGGTTCTGAGAGGAAGTGCTCCCAGAAGACAGCCTTGAAGCAAGTGCCTATCAAGCCTCCATGTGTGTCCTGCCTGCCAAGGCTCCACTGCTAATGGCAGGCACACCTCCACACCCGAGAGGGGCTGAGCAAGGGTGTGCACACTGGAGATGTGGCTGGGCGGGGCCATCCATGGTTGCTGTGGTCTGCCCTCTGGACTTCGAGGTTCCCTAGAAGTCTGAGAGCCAGGTGTGGGCGGGATCAGGTTCTCCAGCAGTCTCTCTCCTCAGCTTGTAGGTACTGTTTTCTCCCTGTGTCCCCACGTGGTCATCGTCTTTCTGTGTGTGTCTGTGTTGTCATCTCTTTTTTTTTTTTTTTCTTTTTTTGAGATGTTGCCTAGGCTGGAGTATAATGGCACGATCTCAGCTCACTGCAACCTCCACCTTCCAGGTTCAAGCAATTCTCTGCCTCAGCCTACTGAGTAGCTGAGACTACAGGCGTCCGCCACCACACCCAGCTAATTTTTGTATTTTTAGTAGAGACAGGGTTTCACCATGTTGGCCAGGCTGGTCTTGAACTCCTGACCTTATGATCTGCCCGCCTTGGCCTCCCAGAGTGCTGGGATTACAGGCTTGAGTCACCACACCTGGCCTCATCTCCTCTTTTTATAAGGACACAAGTCCGAATGGATTAAAGCCCTACCTAATGGCCTCACGTTACCTTAATCACCCCTGTACAGGCCCTCTCTCCAAATACAGTTCCATTCTGAGACACTGGAGTTGGGACTTCGGTGTGTAAATTTAGGGGGACACATCCAGCCCATCACAGGAGGCGTGGGAGGCCCATGGCCATCACTGAACAGTGGCAATTCCCAAGCCCAGCCAGGTGTGTGTTGTTCACCCCTCAGCCCTGGGTGAAGGGCGTTCCTTGATGAGCCTCCACTGCAGCTTCCCGAAATTGTCCCTCGTCCACTGCTGCCCTGGCCGTGCTCTGCCCTCTGTGTCCTGGCGTCACTCTCAGCAGTTCATTTCCTGTTCTGTAAGAAATGGCCAATGCTTGCTGTGTTCCCAGCCTACCTCCCACCCATAGAGGCCTCCCTGCACTTTGAGCTGTCTCTCCCTTTTAGTCCAAGCTGTTACAAGTACCTGAAAATCACTGTGGGATTTCTGTCTATCAACTTAAAATCTGCTTGCCTGGACAAAAGCCACTCCCCCACCATACCCCCCCACCACCACCTGAGTGCTCTGTGTTGGGTTGAGAGTCAGGGTGTCGTGGGAGAGCCTGCCAGAGAGTAAGGTGCTCCTGAATCTTCTCAAGTTTAACAAGTGGATTTTGAACTTACCCTTGAGCCAGTGTCTGGGATTTGATCTTTGCCTGGAGGCCATTTCTTTTAGAATCTTTTGCTAGCTGGAGAGGCTGGGAAGAAGAAACATTTTTATTCTCCACCCAGCACATACTGGGTTGGAAATAGTTCCTTTAAATTCTGCTTGAAAATAGAACAGTTCCTTCTTCCTGTGCGATATCCTAGGCAGCAAAAAGAAGCCGTGTTCCCCCTGGAGCCCTTAGCCAGATGCAGGAGTTCATGGGGGAGACACCATCCTCCCTGTCACTGCAGGTGACCTTCTCTCCACTTCTTCAGCTTCTACACACACAGTCCCCTTTCTTCAGCCCCCAGGAGTCATTTCGTCCTGTTTGTCCAGCCTCTGCCAGCTGCCTGGGGCCAAGGCCAGGGTCACATGTGTTAGGTTTTGGTCACAGCAGAACTCCACTTCCAGATGGCTGCATGTGTCATCTATTGCCACAAAACAAACCATCCCAAACTTAGTGGCTGGAAATAACAGTGATTGATTATTCCTCAGATTTTGTGGCCTGACCAGGCAGGCCTGCTCCCAGGAAGCAGTACAGGTCACTGCAGCTGTTTCAGTGGACAGCTGGCCTGGAAGGTTCCAGAAGGCCTCTCTCACACCTGAGGCCTTGATTCTTCAAGCAGCTCTCCCCACAGGTGGTGGCACTTCCTCCAGGGCTTTGCTTTCCATGTGGCCTTCAGCAGGATAGCTTGGACTTCCTTCCATCATGGTGGCCAGGATACCAGAGCGTGAACGTGGCAGCTGCCAGGCCTTTTAAAAAGGACTTAGGCCTGGAGCAGCATGACTTCTACTGAATTCTACCTACTGTGTCATTAGTTAGAGCTGGTGACAGGGCCAGCCCAGACCCACGGGCAGGAGGGACCTTGCCCTTCTGACATGAGGAGCTGTCTGCATTTGCATAGATGGGAGGTCTGGTTCACACCCTTGTTTGCCACCAAACTCCAAGTACTGAGGATCAGAAGTCTGGGTTTGTGGAGGCACTGCAGCTCATGCCAGCACTGACAGGGTACAGGGAGGGACTTTCAAGACCCCTCTGGCCTTTAATCGGATGGATCTTTTAAGCGGTAGTAAGAGTCTGCACAGTTGTTAGGCTGACTTTGGGGTTGCTCCATTTCCTGAAGTCAGAGCATACAGAAGTGATGTGTTTTCATTCTGTTTTTGATTTCAGGTACTTTCTTTAAATAAAAGCGGTGGTGGCGGAGATGTCCACCAGGGCTTCCAGTCTCTTCTCACTGAAGTGAACAAGCCTGGCACGCAGTACTTGCTTAGGACGGCCAACAGGCTCTTTGGGGAAAAGTCCTGTGACTTCCTCTCAGTAAGTCATACTTGCTGTGACTCACTAAAGAAATGAAGGTGGCCAGGTGGTGGGGGCTGTGGATCAGCAGGAAGCTTGTGGCTCTGAATGCCATTATGCCTTACGTAGGCTTTTGTAATTTGTTTCTTTTCACCTGCCCATATGTTGGATCTACTTCATGCTTTTCAACTGTCTTATCAACATCTTGTCAGGCAGCTCCTTGATGCATGGCTGCTCCCTTAAAGGACCCAGCAGTTAGCGAAGTTTGTTTGATATTCAGAGCCTGATTCAACTTAGTTTTTTTTTTTCTTTTTGAGACAGAGTCTTGCTCTGTCACCTAGGCTGGAGTGCAGTGGCGTGATCTTGGCTCACTGCAACCTCTGCCTCCTGGGTTCAAGTGATTCTCCTGCCTCAGCCTCCTGAGTAGCTGGGATTACAGGTCTGTGCCACCACACCTGGCTAATTTTTGTATTTTTAGTAGAGACAGGCTTTCAAGTTGTTGACCAGGCTTGTCTCAAACTCCTGACCGCATGTGATCTACCCACCTTGGTCTCCCAAAGTGCTGAGATTACAGGTGTGAGCCACAGCACCTGACCTCAACTTAGTTTTTAAGCTAGGATTAAATATAGCTAAAGCTAGGAAGTTGGATTTTAGGTTAAGTCCTCATATTTACTTGTAAATTACCTGTCAATTATAAAATTATAGATTTTCTGAGTTGGTTCAATGAAGAAATAGGCCATTGGTGTTCACCGATTTTGTAGTTATGTCCCTCTGTCTATCCTAGTCTTTTAGAGATTCCTGCCAAAAATTCTACCAAGCAGAGATGGAGGAGCTTGACTTTATCAGCGCCGCAGAGAAGTCCAGAAAGCATATAAACACCTGGGTAGCTGAAAAGACAGAAGGTGAAAAAGTATTGTTAGTCTACTTGTAATAGCATCTTAATCTGTTTTATTGTCAGTTCCTTCACAAGACTGTCAGTTGTAAACAGGAATGACTTTTTTTTTTCTGTAAATAACTGCAAACTTTAAAAATCTGCTTCTGAAATCAGCTGCCATTAACTGACGTTTTGGAAGTGCTCGGTGTGTGCTGGTCTCTCTGGCTTCTCCCTGCGCTCTTCAGTGCACCTGTGATTGATGTCTTTAAGTGTTTGGTACATCTCTTCTGGACCAGTCCACATTTTAATTTTGAGGAGGGGGTTAATGTGAATATAGTCTTTCCTTTCAAAAATAACATAAAAAATCCATAGGCCAGGTGCGGTGGCTCACGCCTGTAATCCCAGCACTTTGGGAGGCCGAGGCGGGTGGATCACGAGGTCAAGAGATCGAGACCATCCTGGCCGACATGGTGAAACCCCATCTCTACTAAAAATACAAAAAAATTAGCTGGGCATGGTGGCACACGCCTGTAGTCCCAGCTACTTGGGAGGCTGAGGCAGGAGAATTGCTTGAACTCGGGAGGCGGAGGTTGCAGTGAGCCGAGATTGTGCCACTGCACTCCAGCCTGGCGCCTGGTGACAGAGTAAGACTCTGTCTCAAAAAAAAAAAAAAAAAAAAAATCCACAGCATGGATCTCAAGCTGTCTCCCTATTCAGTAGTTCATGGTCTGTGGTTTTCATGCATTGCTGCGGGACACTGGGTCATGCCCTGGTCTACCTGCGGTTCTTAATTTTAACTTTTTGTTTTTCTTAGAGACAGGGTGTCCCTCTGTCACCCAGGCTGGAGTGCAGTGGCACAATCACAGCTCACTGCAGCCTCAATTCTTTGGCTCAAGTGGTCCTCCTGATTCAGCCTCCCAAGTAACTGGGACTGCAGGTAGCACCACCATGTCCAGCTAATTTTATTTTATTTTATTTTTTGAGATGGAGTCTTGCTCTGTTGCCAAGGCTGGAGTGCAATGGAGCAATTTCAGCTCACTGCAACCTCCGCCACCTGGGTTCAAGTGATTCTCCTGCCTTAGCCTCATGAGTAGCTGGTGTTACAGGCATGTGTCACCACGTCTAGATAATTTTTGTAATTTTAATAGAGATGGGGTTTCACCATGTTGGCCTGGCTGGTCTTGAACTCCTGACCTTGTGATCCACACACCTTGGCCTCCTAAAGTGCTGATTACAGGCATGAGCCACTGCTCCTGGCCAATTTTTTTTTCTTTTCCTTAAAGACAGGGTCTCACTGTGTTGCCCAGGCTGATCTCCAACTCCTGGCCTCAAGTGATCTTCACACCTCAGCCTCCCAAAGTGCTGGGATTACAGGTGTGAGCCACTATGACTGGCCTAACCTGTACTTTAAGCTTGTAAAGAACATCTCTTGGCTGCCCATCTTTTTGACAATCCTTTCAGTTCTGTCTTTAAGTCATAGGCCCCCACCACTCCTTCCTATCTGCTGTGTTATGAACTTATCCTGCATAATTAACATGTACTTATTCACTTGGGTGTGTTATTCAAATAATGATGTTTTTCTTACCAGGAGTTTTTGCTGCTTTGCTTAAAGGACACATATCCCTTTCTATTGGGGGGACAGTGGAAGTCTCTATCTGTGCTCTTGACTGCTGAAGCAGAAGGCCCCGCCCATTCCTGATGTGTCAGGGATCAGCAGCCGCCCCTATCTAACGCGGTCTTTAATTCTTCCTCTCAGGTAAAATTGCCGAGTTGCTCTCCGCGGGCACAGTGGATTCACTGACAAAGCTGGTTCTGGTGAATGCCATCTACTTCAAGGGAAACTGGGATAAACAATTCCGCAAGGAGAACACCGAGGAGAGACCGTTTAAAGTCAGCAAGGCGAGTAAGATGCCGTGGCAGAGGCGATTCTCAGAGCAGCGCCTGTGTTCACCTGAGCGCCTGCAGCCGTGGGCATTTCTGACCCTGTCCCTCCTGCTTCCTGTCAGTCGGGTGGCCCCGAGCCTCTGGGCTCCGGGCATCCGCTCTGCCACCTACAGGGCAAGTTTGAAGGTGCAGCCCTCAGGCTCGATCAAGGTCTTAAAACTCCAGATGTGGTGTGCCATCTTCTAGCGGACATTTCCCCCGTTTCTCTAGCTTCATTCCCGTCAGGACCTACACACTTGACGGCGGCGGAAACCCCGGGCCACGCCTCCTCCTCGCTGCCACCGCGCCCCCTGCTGGCTCCATGCCACACAGCAGGGTCGGAACATCTCACCCTGCTGCTGAATTGAGGCTGAGCAGGGAGAGCTGTCTGACGAGTGCCAGACTTGTAGCTGCTGCTTAGTAAATGCTGAACTAACGGGTGATAGTACTCTCTTGATAGTAAGGATAAATACAGATTTTTGTTTTAAAACAAGCAAACCAAACATGTAGATAGACACTAAGATTAACCCCCTCCAGCTTGGAAGATGTCATCTGCTGATGGCCCTTTATCTTCCTCTCACTGAATCCACTTTATTCTCTCTTGTTTTGTTTATCTTGAACTATAGGGACTTTTGAACATAGACAAAGTAGACAGAATATATTAATTCCAGTGCATTCTTGATCATTGACCATAAGTTAGATCTTCCAGGTTAACTTGAACCTGAACCTTCAGTGTCTCAGGAAATTTATTTTCATTGTCTATTTCTCCTCACAATTCAAAAAGAATTATTTTCTTTCAAGCTTTATTCTGAAATGAACTGTCCTACTGGCAAAATAATTTTTCTCTTTAAAATTTAATCATGAGGCCGGGCGCGGTGGCTCACGCCTGTAATCCCAGCACTTTGGGAGGCCGAGGCGGGTGGATCACGAGGTCAAGAGATCGAGACCATCCTGGTCAACATGGTGAAACCCCATCTCTACTAAAAATACAAAAATTAGCTGGGCATGGTGGCACGTGCCTGTAGTCCCAGCTACTCGGGAGGCTGAGGCAGGAGAATT
>PVKV010013813.1:0-18774 GCA_004027835.1 Alouatta palliata | reverse complement strand
AGGTAACAAGAGCGAAACTCCATCTCAAAAAAAAAAAAAAAAAAAAATTTAATCATGAACAAGATGCACAAGACCTTTGTTTGACTACAGGTAACAGAAACCCCAGTTCACCAGGGTTTAGCTCACAGGGGCTCGTCTCCCTTGCCAGGAGGTCTGATGGCAGGTGAGACCTGGGCTGGCCTGGTACTGCCAGCCCTGCCATCCTCAGCATGTGGCCTTCTTCCTCATGGTCACAGGGTGGCTCAGCTAGCCACAGCAATTCAGGCACCAGGAATGGGGAGGAACAAGGGGAGGGGAGGGGAGCCTAAACCTTCCCCTGGGTGGTTCTGCCTTTCAGAAAGGGAAAGTTTCCTTCTGTATGGTGTAGGCCAGAACTATATGTCTTGTGGGTTTGGGGAGATGAGGAATCCTGTCATGCTCAGCTCTGCAGTGAAGAAGGATGGAGGAAGGGGCTGCATTGCTGAGTGCACCAGCCTGGGGAGGGGCTGTGCCTCCAAGGGCACAGATTTTGAGTTGATACAGATTCTCATTTTAATTTCATTTCTGTATAAAATGGAACTTGTCTACATAATTGTGTATTCAGTGAGTCATTCAGTCACCAAGGTTAGATCTTTTTATATTACAAGATTGGAGGCTTGGATCCTGAAGGGATTTAGGGAGAAATTACTGAAGGCAGAGGTCAGCAAACGTCAGCCTACAGCAAAGCCAACACACCACCTGTTTTTTTTTTTTTTTTTTTGAGACAATGTCTCACTCTGTCACCAGGCGCCAGGCTGGAGTGCAATGGCGCGACCTCGGCTCACTGCAACCTCCGCCGCCCAGGTTCAAGCAATTCTTCTGCCTCAGCCTCCTGAGTAGCTGGGACTACAGGCACACGCCACCACGCCCAGCTAATTTTTTTGTATTTTTGGTAGAGACGGGGTTTCACCACGTTGACCAGGATGGTCTCGATCTCTTGACCTTGTGATCCGCCCGCCTCGGCCTCCCAAGTGGTGGGATTACAGGCGTGAGCCACCGCGCCCGGCTGTTTTTTTTTTTTTTTAAAGGTTTATTGAAACAGAGCCATGCTTATTTACTTACTTCTTTCATCCCGTAACAACAGTTGAGTAGTTGTGGCAGAGACTGTATATGTGGTCACAAACCCGAAAACAGTTCCTGTCTGGTCAGTTGTGGAAAAAACATGCCTACTGCTGGCCAAGGAAATGAGTGGGGCAGCCGAGGCCCCGGAGACTGCTCTAGCCAAAGGCTGATGGCCAACCAAGGCGAGCCTTGACCACATGGAAGCGGAAAGCTGCCGCCTCAGTGTATTTTGTTTATTCCATTTAACACAGAAGAATGTGCTACACTGGAGATTGCGGACCAGACGCATCTTTGACTGCCTATTGCAGGGTATTTCTTCAACCCCCAGGAGCAGCTCGTAGTCAGGCACTGACGAGGGTTGTTGGATGGAGTGTGGGTCCTGTCCTCCAGTCTTTCTCATTGGCTGGCTGGGGTTGCTGACCAGTGTAGTTTTTGCTGGTAAGATGTATAAATGTTGCCCGGGCTTTTCAGCATCCCAGCTCATTAATTCGTTTTTATTTTATTTTTTAAGGCAGGGTTTCACCATGTTGGTCAGGCTGGTCTCGAACGCCCGACCTCAAGTGATACGCCCACCTCGGCCTCCCAAAGTGCTGGGATTACAGGCGTGAGCCACCACGTCCGGCCAGCTTTCCCTTTCTGAAAGGCGGAACCACCCAGGGGTTAACTGCAACCTCTGCCTCCTGGGTTCAGGTGATTCTCCTACCTCAACCTCCTGAGTAGCTGGGATTACAGGCACCCGCCACCACACCCGGCTAATTTTTGTATTTTTAGTAGAGATGGAGTTTCACCATGTTGGCCAGGTTGGTCTTGAACTTCTGACCTCAGGTGATCTGTCTGCCTAACTTCCCAAAGTGGTGGGATTACAGGCATGAACCACCGTGCCCAGCCTGACTCAGTGTTTTCTATCCATGAGGCATGGTGCTAGGTATTTTTCAGCTGTGCACGAAAGCAGCAAAGCATGCCTGCCCTGGTGAAGCTTATGTTTTCTTGGGCGAACGACAGCAAGCATAAATAAGAAAATAGGACTGTATTAGGCAGTAGTAAATGCTAGAGGCATGCCAAGGCACTCCCTTTGTAGCACTGGCTGCTTTCAGAGGGCGATTGCAACTAACCAACCATAATTCCCTGTAACTCCTCACATTTATTCAGGATAGATTTACTATCAGAGGTTCTAAGTCAACATGCTTGCGGATAATTAACATGCTTAAAAGAGTGGTTTTACGAATGATAAAAGCTTTAGGGAATATGCTGTGTTTGGGGTGGGGGTGTACTGTCAGGTAAGATCTATCAAGGACACCTTCTCTGCCAAGGTGATTTTTGAGCAAAGACTGAAAAGAGGCAGAGGTTCGCTCTCGAGGGTCTGGGGGACAGGCTTACTGTGTAGAGATGAGATGAACCAAGTTTTGGCAGTGCAGCGAGGAGGCCCCTGTGACTGTAGAAGACAAGCAAAGGGAGAGGGAACTGGGGACGAGCTCTTGTCACAAGTCCAGGTCGTTTTAGGGACTTTCAGCTCCTGCTCCGAGTAGATGGGGAGCCAGGGAAGGGTGTCCGGCAAAGAACAATGTGATCTGACCTAGGTGCTACTGTGTGCCTCTGGCCGCTCTGCTGGAAACAACCGCAGTCATATTATCACAGTTATTCCAGGGCCAGGCTGGTGGCAGCAGAGGCAGAAGGAACAGGTCAGATTTGGGTTATATTTACAAGGTAGAGCCAATATCATTTACCAGTGAGTCAGTCGCAGGGTGCGAGAGAAAGACAGGCGTCAAGGGCACTCCAGGACTTTTGGCCACTGGATGGTGGCATTGCTCTCAGCTGAAGTGGGCAGAGTTGTAAACAGAGCCGACTTGGAGGACCCACGGAGCTCCGTATTACAGGTGGCATTGGGAGTCTCTTTTATGTCCAAACATAGGTGTCAAGTGGGCAGTAAAGTACAGGAGTCCCAAGGAAGGGCAGAGGTCAGGCTGGAGGTAAATTTCGTGTGATACTGTGTTTAAAGCCATGAGACTGACGGAGACCAACGAGAGAAAAGACGCCTCGGGTTTGGGCCCCAGGCACCCCAGTTTCTGGAGGTTGCAGTAATGAAGATGGCAGAGAAGGCACTGCTGGGTGTCCTGGAAGCCGGGCAGAAACGTGAGCTGTGTATCTCCCTGCAGAGAGTGGCCGGTTCTGATGAATTTGTGCCATATGTCAGTGGGGTCTCGTTTCAACTTCATGTTTATCTGTTTTATTTGTAGAATGAAGAAAAACCTGTGCAAATGATGTTTAAGAAATCTACTTTCAAGAAGACCTATATAGGAGAAATCTTTACCCAGATCTTGGTGCTTCCCTATGTCGGCCAGGAGCTGAATATGATCATCATGCTTCCGGACGAGACCACCGACTTGAGAACGGTAACCGCTGAGCCGAGAGCGAGGTGTGCTCGCGAGGGAATCACTCGGGGGTGTCTGCTGTGGCTGCGTTCTAACACAGACCCCTGCGGACCGTGGCCCCGCTGCTGCCGGTGTCCGGCATCACAGCACCGCATGGGGCCCCGCTGGGCAGCAGCACCCTAGGTCTTAAAGTCTTCCACTGTCTCCCTCTAGGTGGAGAAAGAAATCACTTACGAGAAGTTCATAGAATGGACGAGGCTGGACATGATGGATGAAGAGGAGGTGGAAGTGTTTCTCCCGCGGTTTAAACTGGAGGAAAGCTACGACATGGAGCGTATCCTGCACAACCTGGGCATGACCGACGCCTTCGAGGTGGGCAAGGCGGACTTCTCCGGAATGTCCAAGACAGAGCTGTTTCTGTCCAAGGTCGTGCACAAATCTTTTGTGGAGGTCAACGAGGAAGGCACAGAGGCTGCGGCGGCCACAGCTGCCGTCATAATGCTGCGGTGTGCCAGATTCACCCCCCGCTTCTGTGCTGACCACCCCTTCCTTTTCTTCATCCAGCACAGCAAGACCAACGGGATTCTCTTCTGCGGCCGCTTTTCCTCCCCGTGAGGACAGGGCGGTCTTTGTGCGCAGCCCCTCTCCTCTCTGTCCTCTGACACTCCACAGTGTGCCTGCAACCCAAGTGGCCTTATCTGTGCAGTGGTGGCAGTTCAGAAATAAAGGGAACAATTGTGGAATGCCACATTCACTGTGTGTTTGTGTGTCTGCATGGGAGATGGTTCCTAGGATCTTAAATTGCTGCTGTCTGTGGGTCTCGGTTATGGTAAGAGGGCCTGCGATGACCACTTAGTCACCCCTGCTTGGGGGAGATGTTGCCCAGCCCCCCACAGCCATGGGGACTCCACGACATCCCTTCGGGTAGACAACTGCCCTCGCTTGGTGGTGTGACTCTTCCCGGGCACAGGGAGATAAATGGTGCCTCTCTGTCTCCTCTACTCTGTAGTGGAGTCTCATCCCACTTCTAGGGAGAGAAGGGAGTGAAGTGGGGAGCTACAAAGAGGTGCAGGGAGCTCAGTTCCAAAACTGCCACCAGCTCCCTGGAAGCCTGTATGGAGAGGGGGAGCAGGTGAACCAGACGGAGATGACAGCAGTCTCCTGCCCCGTGGGTGTTTCTGCTTCCTGGGGACTGGTGGGTCACATACCTATTCACACACACACTGCCCGCTTCTGAAAAAATCAGATGATACTAGCGTTCCATATATAGTAACAGAGTTTACAGCGACTTCACGAGTCAGCACCAGGTGCCTTTCTGTTTCGCTCAAGTGTTACAGAAATGACAGCTAAAGTTTCTGGGGCCATTTGTGTTACTTGCTGGAAATGTGATCCCTGCACACAGCCATGCTGGAGCAGATGGACAGCTCAGGCTCAAATGCAGGAGCCGCGCAGCGTTCCAGGGAGCCAGGAAGGACTTCTTTGGCAGGCAGTGGGAGCAGGGGCAAGAAGGGCTGCTTTTGTCCCTCATACTCCCTCCTCTGCACGGCATTTTTTTTTTGAGACAGAGTATCTCTGTGTCACCCAGGCTGTGCAGTGGTGTGATCTCGGCTCACTGCAACCTCCATCTCCCGGGTTCAAACAATTCTTCTACCTCAGCCTCCCAAGTAGCTGGGACTACAGGCACCCACTACCACTCCTGGCTAATTTTTGTATTTTTAGTAGAGATAGGGTTTTGCTGTGTTGGCCAGGCTGCTCTTGATCTCCTGACCTCGTGATCCTCCCAAAATGCTTGGATTACAGGTGTGAGCCACTGTGGCCAGCCCATTCTTGGTAATTTTTAAAGAATGGGGACGAGAGGACTTGGAACAAGGGCTCCGAGGGTGGGGCAGGATCCAGTTATGTGATGCTTCGAGCACCACAGGGAGGGCCTCTGCTCTGCAGCTGGCAGCCACCGCCCTGTGTCCGGTTGCTGGGGAGAGGCACCAGCTCCACATCCTTGCTTAGGGTCTGCTTAGAGGCAGGGATGGGGGCAGGGAGTGGGGTAAGTGGAATTGTCTAACCATCCAGGTTTCATTGTATCATTCCCTTTCTCCAGGGTAAGGGCTGTATCAATAGCAAGGAAAGACGAACATTCAGGGTCCCATGTGTTACTGACCTTGACAGGGGAAAAGAACAACCCGCACCACGAAACCCACTCTGGGAGGCTCCTGGGTCACCGCTGAGTTACTGCCCCTTAGCTCTTTGTGACATCACTTTTGAAGGGTTATCTGTCATTCTTAATTTGATGACAATACAGTAAAAGGTACACCATCTGAGTAATCCTTCTACGTCTTTCATGAAACAGCACAAGAAGACACTGGGGTGATTTTGGCCTAATTTTTAAATTTTCCGTTGTGAACATGTGTTCTTGTGTAATCAGAAAAATATTTTTATTTATTTAATTTGACACAGAGTCTCAGTTCACTATAACCTCCACCTCTGTGGTTGAAGTGATTCTTGTGCCTCAGCCTCTGAAGTAGCTGGGATTCCAGGCCTGCACCACCGCATCTGGCTAATTTTTGTATTGTTTTTGTAGAGACGGTTTCACCATGTTGGCCAGGCTGGTCTCAAACTCCTGGCCTCAGATGATCCATCCATCTTGGCCTCCCAAAGTGCTGGGATTACAGGAGTGAGCCACTGCACCCGGCCAAATTTCTCCTTTCTTGATTAAAACCCAGAACCTCCTAATTTAGCTGTTAAAACAGCCTCTTGGTGGTCAAAGGCAGCTGGGAATTTAGCTCCTTAGGCCCTCCTGCGCTTGTCCCCCAGTCCTTATCTCTGTGCACAGGGCAGCAGATGCACGTTCATGAGACTTTTCTAAAAGGTTGAACGTTAAGGGCTATGGCTTCTCCGTGAACTTGCAGGCCATTAAAAATATCCTTTTCAGAAATAACACTTCCTTTCCCCCTTGTTCTTCGAGGAAACAGATAAGCGCATAGCAGGAATCTGATTAAAGAACAACCTGCGATTTTTTCTGAAAACATAGTCAGAGCTTGTGTTTTTTTTTTTTCCATATGTGAACCCTCTTGCAGGTGAGTGGCACCTATCAGGGCCAGTGGTGCTGGGGGAAAAGAATTTCCCAAGAGAGTTGTAGGTAAAGAAAGGCAGATTTATTAGAGAAAGTAGGATATACATCGTAAGGTCAAAATGGGCAGAATCAGCAGGAGAGGAGCTGACTGCAAGGGAATGAAGGCTTGCTGAGGATTTCACACGATGGTTCTCGGGCTGATTGGTAAAGCCACGGCAGCAGGCAGCTCACTTGCATTCTTCTGTCAGCCGAGGCGTTTGATGATAAACAGGATGATTGTGAGTTACGTACATTATTTGCGCAGGAGGGTCATATGTCCTGGGCCATAAAGAAAAGCAGACCTATAGCTTATAGCTTATCTACTTTCCTTCTTTGCTTTCCCCTGGTCCTGCCAGCCTGACTCTTATTCCCTCATTAGGGTTCCACAAACCCTGCATGGCACCTACACAGTAATTACCACTTATTGAAGGTTTCACTTTCCAATGTTTCAGTTACCCATGGACCAAAAATATGTGACTACACTATTGTGAGACAGAGAGAGAGAGATCATATTTACATAACTTTTTTTTTAAGACAGAGTTTCGGCCGGGCGCGGTGGCTCACGCCTGTAATCCCAGCACTTTGGGAGGCCGAGGCGGGTGGATCACGAGGTCAAGAGATCGAGACCATCCTGGTCAACATGGCAAAACCCCATCTCTACTAAAAATACAAAAATTAGCTGGGCATGGTGGCACGTGCCTGTAGTCCCAGCTACTCGGGAGGCTGAGGCAGGAGAATTGCTTGAACCCAGGAGGCGGAGGTCATGGTGAGCCGAGATCGCGCCATTGCATTCCAGCCTGCGTAACAAGAGCGAAACTCTGTCTCAAAAAAAAAAAAAAAAAAAAAAAAAGACAGAGTTTCGCTCTTGTCCCCCAGGCTGGTGTGCAATGTCATGATCTTGGCTCACTGCAACCTCTACCTCCCGTGTTCAAGCAATTCTCCTGCCTCAGCTTCCTGAGTAGCTAGGATTACAGGTGTGCACCACCACACCTTGCGAATTTTTTAATTTTTAATAGAGACGGGGTTTTATCATGTTGGCCAGGCTGGTCTCGAACTCCTGATCTTGTGATCCACCTGCCTTGGCCTCCCAAAGTGCTGGGATTACAAGTGTGAGCCACCGCCCCTGGCCTATATTTACATAACTTTTATTACAGCATGTTATTGTAAACCAAAAATAAAATTCTAAGCCCACCCACCAAATGGACCCCTCCTCTTGGTCAAGGGCATTCTAAAGTAAACCTGAAACGTGAGTTCAGGCCATGATGTGAAGTAGGGAGGAGGGGGTCAGACATGCCTCAGTTTACCTTCCTCCCTTGTTGAGATTCACTTGGGGTAGCTGGCAAAATATTAGGGAAATATTAAAGAAAGTTAGAAGATTATAGTCTCAAACCTTTTGGAAGGCCAAAAGGTTTTAACGGAATGGGCTGAAGGCAGCCAGTTCATTACGTTAGCATAGGGTAAAAGATAGGGACAATAAAAGCTTCCCAGTTAAGTCTGTTTACCCCACATTCCTTTGTGTCCACTCTAATTTGTTTGCTCATGTAAACTTAGTGCTGGATGGTCCTCTCAGGGGGAGATCAAAGGAGAATTACAGGTTAATGGTGTTTACTCTGGACCCTGGAACCTAAAGCTTTTATCATTCGTAAAACCACTCTTTTAGCCATGTTAATTATCCACAAGCATGTTGACTTAGAACCTCTGTTATTAAATCTATCCTGAATAAACGTGAGGAGTTACAGGGAGTTATGGTTGGTTAGCTGCAGTCACCCTCTGAAAGCAGCCAGTGACCATCCCTGGCCCACTCAGATTCATGGTATTCTAGTGTGTGTGAGTGTATTCATTCATCTGTCGTTGAGTCGGGGTTTGCAGGACAGACCTCAGCAGGTGGTGATTGATGTCTCCCTCCCTTTGGAATTCAGGCACAGCTGACCAGCATTATATTAAAACAGACCTTAACACTAACAAAACAGCAATAAGCTACTAACATGACAGATAAAGGGCCCTGAAAGAAATTGAAGTATTTTGCCCCAAAATATATTTATTTGACCTATTTTGAAATGGCCCTGCAAAGCTGCCTCTTTTGGGAAAAATCTACATTCTATAGAGAATCCCTTCCCTTTCTGGGTCTTTCTCCTTATCCAGGAGAGTCTGATAAGAGACATTTACAACCGATTCTCTCTGTAGCCTGCTACCTGGAGGCTTCATCTACAGAATAAGACCCTTGGTCTCCACATCCCTTATCTTAACCCACACACTCCCTTCTATTGATTTCAGATCTTTAAATAAACTTTCAACCAATTTACAGCCAGAAAATCTTAGAATCCACCTATGACCTGGAAGCCCCCACACCACCACCTTGGGCACATGTTCCAGAATCTCCTGGGGCTGTGTCAGGTGCCAGGGTCGCTCACATTTGGCTCAGAATAAATCTCTTCGAATACTTCAGAGTTTGACCGTATCCAATTTTATTGCATATATTATACTGCATATGAGTTTAACTCACATTTTATTATGAGTTGTTGTTAATCTCTTACTGTGGCTAATTTATAAATTAAACTTTATCATGTATATATATGTATAGGAAAAAAACACATATGTATAGGATTCAGTACTGTCCGTGGTTTCAGGCATCCACTGGAGATCTTTGAACATGTCCCCTGCAGATAAGGGGGGGACTGCTGTGTATTTCTATATAATGTGCCGCATATGTAGTGTAGCCAAAATGGGAACTCTGAAAATGAAAGGGGGAAAATGAACATAAGATTTTATTTATTTACTTTTAGAGATGGGGTCTTGTTATATTGCCCAGACTGACCTCAAACTCCTGGGCTCCAGCAGTCTCTTGGCCTCCCAAGCAGCTAAGACTACTGGCAAGTAGCCACCACACCCAACTTGGGTTTTTTTTTTTAATTGTAAATCATGTTGGCTACAATTAAAAACAACATATTACATACTTGAAAATGACTAAGAGATCTGGAGTGTTCTTGTTAACTATGTGTGTCTGCAGCTATCTGGAGGAACTCTGGAATGGCGACCTTGCAGCAATCTTGGTCCTTTGTACTTTTGAAGTAAAGAATTCAAATGAGAGACACAGGCAAGGTTTAAAGCACCAGGGAATGTCTATTTTAAGCAATGTGAGAGATTATTGGAGAAAGTATATTTGGAATTGGAAGACGGTCAAACAGGAGACTTGAAAAAATCAAGTGCCTCTTCCACTTCTTTGCTTACAGTTTTTCTCTTTTCTTTTTTTTTTTTTTTTTTTTTTTTTTGAGACAGAGTCTTTCACTGTGACCCAGGCTGGAGTGCAGGGACTCGATCTCAGCTCACTGCAACCTCTGCCTCCCGGGTTGAAGTGATTCTCCTGCCTCAGCCTCCCGAGTAGCTGGGACTACAGGCACGCGCCACCATGCCCAGCTAATTTTTTTGTATTTTTAGTAGAGACGGGGTTTCACCATGTTGGTCAGGCTGGTCTCGAACTCCTGACCTCGTGATCCGCCCGCCTCAGCCTCCCAAAGTGCGGGGATTGCAGGCATGAGGCACCGTGCCTGACCTGCTTACAGTTTATACCCCTTACTGTTTTCCCAGCCCGGCTCTCTGTCTCCACTCTTCATTCTTCTCCTGGGCAGGCTGTCCTTCAATTACCGCATGCCCAGTAGCCTTGCCACTAGGCGCAGGATGTTCTGGAGGAGATGCAGGTGCGGTATATTTACTGAAGTCCTGAAGTCGTGTGCATGTCCATCAGAGGCAATTCTCCCTTACAGGTCGAGCGCCCCTAGAGGAAGGTCATATATCTGGTAAATTTCACACCTTGCTCTTTTACTGCAGATGCTCAAAACCTTGTTTGGGACTGTGGCTGGCTAACTCCAGGTGTCTTCTGTCTGTTGCAAGACGCCTGTTATTCCCAGGGACAGTCATGGCCACTTATTACTCTAGAGTGATAGTTTTACGCCCTCCTGTCCCCACCTCAATGAGAACCAGACAGCTCTGGGGTCCCTTCCTTGCCCTGCTTGTTACTTCAGAGGGACAGATTTATAATTGACTGTGGCTGGACAAATGCCCAACATTCTTGGGGGCCCTCCCATGCCCTGCTCACGTCTAACCACCGACTCTGACATTCTCACCACAAAAAAATACGTAGATGAGGTAATGCATATGTAAATTAGCTTGTTTTAGCCATCCCACTGATACGCAAGTGTGTGTTCCCTTTAAATGATGTGGAGGAGGGAAAGGGCATGGTTCCTGGTTAGAGCTCCACTCCTGGGCCTGCACCCACGGACCTAGTTAAGGACAGGCATTTTTGTTCTCCTGCCCAGATGTTGCATTTCCCACGACCACCCTGGCCTGCCAAACCCCCACCCTGTGCCTATAAAAAACCCCGAGACCCTAGCAGGCAGACACACAGGTGGCTGGACATCGAGAGGAGCACATCTGTGGTGGAATACACAGCGGCTGGACGTGGAGAGGAACGCACCGACAGGCACCGGCACGCGGGCAGGCCATCAACCGACAGAACCACAAAGAGTTTGGCAGAGTTTGGCTGGGGCAGTCGGAGGACAGCTGGGTTGCCAGGCTTACTTTGCACTCATTCTCCAAGCCCACATGTGATTCGATTCTTCTGCTACACCAAGGCAAAAACCCCGGGGTACAGAAAGCCCTCTGACCTTTTGATAAGGCGGGGATCTGATTGAGCTGGTTAACACAAGCCACCTACAGACGGCTGAACTAAAAGGGCACCCTGTAACACACGCCCACTGGGGCTTAAGGAGGTGTAAACATTCACCCCTAGACACTACCGTGGGGTCAGAGCCTCACAGCCTGCCTGTGTGCATGCTCCCCTAAAGGTCTGAGCAGCAGGGCACTGAAGAAGAGCCACGCTCGCATTGCACGCCCTTCGAGGGGAACAAGGGAACTTTTCCTGTTTCACTACTATGTATCCATATATCAAAACATCACATTGTACACCATGACATATACGATTAAAAGTCTATACAATTTTTACTTGTCAATTTCTTTTTTTTATATATACTTTAAGTTGTGGGGTACATGTACAGATCTTGCAGGATTGTTGCACAGGTGTCAATTTTTTAAAAATTAAAAAAATTAACTGCCAGAGTGATTTTTATTAAAGAAGACCTAAAAATAATTCTTGTCAAATACATTTCTCCAAAAGATTAAACACATCTATTTTTCAAAATCAAAAAGTTTAAAAATATATTGATTATTTAAATATTTTTAAAGTATAGAATAATTATTTGCTATGGACTGAATTGTGCCCCCCTCCACAAATTCATATGTTGAAGCCCTAACCTCCATTGTAATAGTGTTTAGAGTTGAGGGCCACAAGGAGGTAATTTAGGTTAAATAAGGTTATAAAGATGGGACCGTAATCTGATACAATTTGTGGCCTTAGGGGAAGAGAGATCTCTATCCATCATGTCAGAACACAACAAGAATGTGGCTGTCTACAAGCCAGAAAGAGAGCCATCACCAAAAGCCACTGTGCTGGCACCCTCATCTTGGACTTCCCAGCCTCCAGAACTATGAGCAAATAAATTTCTGTGGTTTAAGCTGCCCAGTCTATGGTATTTTGTGTGGCAGCCTGAGCCAGCTAAGATATTATTCTTCATACATGATCATATACTGTAATTCATTTCTTAGCTGAATCTACCTCTATCTAACGTCACTGATATTTTTCCTCAATAAGGTTTTTTTCAATAGTATTAAGAAAATTTTTATAAACTGTACTTCACTGCCAGTAAATGTAAAATGACTGTCATGGCCAACTGACTCTTGTCTGTTGAACACAGGTCCTGTGTGACCTATGCAGCCATACAGGGCTCCACACTCACAAGGCCACACACTTGGATGGATGTTTGACTGTCATCACTTTGAGATTCTTTATAATTTTTGAACAGAGGATCCTGCATTTTCATTTTGCACTGGGCCCTGCAAATTATGTAGCTGTTCCTGCTGTTAGACTATGGAATTTTTATAGAGAAAACACTATTCAAGAGATGAGAAACATGGTACACTCAGAGCAAATTCTGACAAATGAACTGTCTCAATTCTAATTTTTCTGATATTAAAATATATAAGTGTTTCCGTCTGAATATTTCCAGAGTTACAATCTTTTTTTTTTTTTTTTGGAGACAGAGCCTTGCTCTGTCGCCAGGCTGGAGTGCAGTGGCACAATCTCGGCTCACTGCAACTTCTGCCTCGCGGGTTCAAGCAATTCTCCTGCCTCAGCCTCTTGAGTAGCTGGGACTACAGGTGCACTCCACCATGCAGAGCTAATTTTTGTATTTTTAGTAGAGATGGGGTTTCACTATGTTGGCCAGGCTGGTCTCGATCTCTTGACCTCGTGATCCGCCCGCCTTGGCCTCCCAAAGTGCTGGGATTACAGGCGTGAGCCACCGCGCCCGGCCAGAGTTACAATCTTTTTGCCTGCATACAATGTGTTTCTTTTTCAAATACATTTATCAGACAAAACTTATCAAATGACTTACTTAGCTGGGCGCTAAGTTTCATTGCATTCTGATGTAGTCTATAAATTTATCTAGTTAAAAATAGGAAGTTCATCTAAAGAGTCTTCCTCCAAGTCAAGATATGCCAAAATTCAACTACAGAATTTCAGAAAAGTAAGTCTTCTACACTATTAAGCTGATGCTGTTTAGTTTCTCCTTTGGTTTTGTAGAACTTTGAATATATTCCTGTTTGCAAACTTTGTTTTCAATAATTTCAAGTAACTAAAAGCTTCCAAAGTTAAATTTTTGGGTGTTTCCTCTGAATATTTCAACTAAATATTTCTAACTGATTTTGAACAAAATGCACCTGAAATTTTGAGAACTCCGTTCAAAGAAGATAAATAACATTATAGAACATTTAGGCGATTGAAAATCGTTCTCCAAAAGAGCACACGCAGCTACATTCCAATTGCTCATGGGCAGCAAAGAGGAAAAGCAGACGTTGCCATCTATACATCACCAATATCATATCATATCATTCATCAGCAGCTTCATCACAAATATTTGTAGCTGTAATTATGTAAAGACAGTTTATAAATTTTGATAACTACAAATGCTATTTTGATAAAAAGAATATTGCGCTTGATTAATACAATTCAAAATGTATGTTCATCTTAACCAACTCCCAGGTTGTGACTCATCAAAATTTGATTTCTATGACTCTATGAAAATTTTCCCTGATACACATTTTAACTAAATTTTTTTTTTGAGATGGAGTCTTGCTCTATTGCCCAGGCTTAACTAAATTTTTAACAGCATTTATTCACAACCCGTTACATATTAAAAACAACGTATTTCAAATTAAAAAGCTGTGTAAGTTTTTCATCTAATTCATGGATAGAATTAAAAATACACTTTCAGAAGTTCCCTTTCCCACAGGGAAAATATATAATGTGTTGTGAAGAAATGTTGTTAAAAATTTAGTTAAGCCTGGGCAACACAGCAAGACTCTGTCTCAAAGAAAAATTTAGTTAAAATGTGTATCAGGGAAGATTTTCATAGGGTCATATGAATCAAATTTTGATGAGGCACAATCTTGGAGCTGGTTAAGACGAACATACATTGGCCAGGTGGGGTGGCTCATGCCTGTAATCCTAGCACTTTGGGAGGCTGAGGTGGGTGGATCACCTGAGGTCAGGAGTTCAAGACCAGCCTGGCCATCATGGTGAAACCCCATCTTTTTTTTTTTTTTTTTTATAAAGACAGGCTTTCACCATGTTGGTCAGGCTGGTCTTGAACACCAGACCTCAGGTGATCTGCCCGCCTTGGCCTCCAAAGTGCTTGGATTACAGGCGTGAGCCACCATGCCCAGCCAGCGAAACCCCATCTTAATAAAAAAAAAAAAAAGATGAACACACATTTAAACTATATACCTAAACTACACTTTTCCATGTTTTCAGTTGACCCTGCTAAATGATGGCTTCTCAAAAGCCACAGCATGAGCCACATTACAACCAAGTGGCTGTCAGGGGAAAGCAGTCCCAAATAATTCTCTCCTCAGTACTAGGGTCCCAAAGGACTTAGCTGTCCCCAGCTGCTTGTGAACAAGGATTAAGTCGTTTTATCTGTGATAGAGTTCCTTATGTCCTGTCCTTGAAGGGGGAGACTTCTGGAAAGGATCAGACTCACAAGTTGCCTTTCAGATTTAACCACAGATTAAAGTGAGTATCCTAGACCTGCTGGGTCAGTTACCAATTTATTGTCTCTTGGCTCTAGAGCCTCCTCTCCTGACAGGTCTGTACCTCTGGAGTTGAATCCTGCAAACATCACTTCACCAGCTGGCACAATGCTAGGCTTCGCCAATAGAGGGTGCCAGTGAGACACTGTCAGGAAAGCCCAGTAGAAAGATACTGTCCTAGGTTCTGGTCCTCCTGCGACCACTCAGTGCAGGGTCCAGCAGCCCACACGGACCATCTGTAGCCACATTCTCATGCTTTCTCCACGCAACAGCCATTTCTGCAGTCACAACAGCTGCAACCTCAGGCAGCTGCGTCCCTACCCGGCCTTTTGCTTTTGCAGACTGCTCTGGCCTGCCACACCCTCCGGTAATGGCAGACAGCTCCTGGCGGCCCGCTTTGACCCATGCACTCTGCCAGTGGCAGCTGTATGTTTCTGTGACAGCTGCATCCTCTTCAAAAAGATCTGAGTTTCAGCCCAAAGTGCGTGTGGGGTGGGGGTGGGGTGAAGGTCTCCTAAGACAAGTCTTTCCTCATCCACTCTCACTGGGTCTATGGATTAACAGCTGCCCCCTTTCACATGCTACTTTTGTGCCCCTTTCCCTAACAATTCTTTATATTAATTCTCTTCTGTTCACATCACTGATGTGGCTCTGTTTCCCGAGTGGACCCTGACAGGTGTAACTCTAGTGGGAGCTCACAGGACAAAGTAAAGGCCTACCAGCCCCCCTCCTGTAGCTGTTACTAACAATAATTCATTGAAAATGAAAAGCCTGTGACAAATGTTAACCCAGGCAGGACACCAAGGCAGCATGTGTAACGGAGACTGCCCCAGACAAACCAGGTTGTATGGTCATCCTACCTATATGCCGTATTTCAAAAGGAGATGAGGATTGTATTTCCTGTTTAATTTTCCTGTCTGCGTTGCATCCAATCAAATCACCCGAAAAAGGAATGGATACATTTAGAAGACAAACAGGCCTCCCTTACTGCTACCCAACTCCTTGTCATTTAATACTTTCAGGTAACACCCCCGGAATTAATGGGGTTTCTCATTTTTTCAACAAGGCCCTAAGGAGGCACCAAAGGCAGCTTCCAGGTGGGATAGTATCAGAAACACTTGTTTCTCTCACAAGTCCTTTCAAACAGAAAAACTGGACAAACTAATTAACTTGACGCTTTTCAAATGGAGATGCACTGGGATCTGCACATTTCTCTTTAATAGCCTGCTTTCATTTCCAGGGTACTAACTGACAGGCTTGGCCAGGCGTGGTGGCTCACGCCTGTAATCCAAGCACTTTGGAGGCCAAGGTGGGTGGATCACCTGAGGTCGAGAGTTCAAGACCAGCCTGACACCTTGTAAAAAAAACAAAAGAAAGCCTGATGTGCTCATAAAGATTGCTAACCCAATATGAAGCAGAGCAGGAGTTGATTGCACGGACTGAAGTAATGGAGGACTGAAATAATTTTTTATGGTCTGGAGAATATTTTTCCTTTTGAGCTATTTATAGCCTTTAACAATTGAGTAGACTGTACTTTTGTAAATAGAAATTAGGGCATATTTTGCTCTCTGCCCAATTTCTCCAGAATTTGCAGTTCATTTATGAATATTCTTAATTCATGGCAATGTGTTTGTTTGCATAACTTCAATATGAATCTGTTTTCTTGTATACTGGGACATCGTGGAGGAACTGGCTCTTTTCCCAGGCTTTGACTGAAATGGCCTTGTGAGAGGTTCCAGCCAGCCCAATCTAGGAGGGCTTGTGTGGACAAGGATTCCTATTGTGCTTTGTGTGGGTAACCAGACTACCTATATGGGACTGAAGGTTCTTTTGCAGGTAGGTTGGTCCTGCTGTTACTTGTCTTTGGTGAAAGTGAGGCCTGGAAAGAGAAAGATTGTGTTTCGGAAGAAAACTCTGTATTAAATTAATCTTTGATTCCTGGGTGGTCATGTGGTCACCCCTGGTATGTAGCTGCCCATGAGGCCCCTCCTCAGCGTGAAGGAGCCAGAAAGATCAACAATCAGATTCCCCAGGATTGAGGAATTAATAAACAGAAAAATGGGACTGAAACCAACCCAATAGTCCCACAGGCAAATTTTTTTTTTCTTTTTTTTTTTTTTTGTATAAACATGGAAATTGACCCTCTGATCAAAAATCTTGAAACTTACACTTGTTTTATCTGAATTCCTTCCTCAGGAAAGGACTCCTAGGCCTCTCAGAAAGTATCAAAGGACTGAAACTCACCAGATCGCTGTATGCAGATGATAAGATGTCAAGCCTCTCATTCATCATGATTGCTTCCTTATCCCTCCCAAGTTCCTGTTTTCTATACATAGTACATTTTTCTCTCCTATATAAACCTTTAATTTTAGTCAGTCGAGGAGATGGATTTGAGATGGAGCTCCCATCTCCTTGGCTCCAGGACTTGATTAAAGCTTTCTTTCTTGGCAACACTTGTCTCAGTCATTGGCTTTCTGTGCAGCGAACAGCAGGAGCTAGACCCAACCCCTGGTGTTTCAGTAGCAGTAGTGATGGTGTGACATGGTAAAAGCCCCATAAAACTACATACCTCAACCATACCTCGGCTTTCTGTTGAAACTGCTCTCTGTAACCCCTAATGTGACAGGCAAGCAGTCCAAACCCACTCCATCTTGGTCCCTGTGACTTGTAATAAGTAATTAAGGTCTGTAATTTCCACCCTACCCAGGCAATGTGTAAACTAAGGCTTATCTTGACTTCTGTGAACCACTTAAGTAACAATTGGAAGTCCAAAGTCCCATGGCCCTCGGAGTGTCCGGAGCCCCTCACTCTCATCTCCGCCCAGGAGGTGATTTACAGAATCCACTGGCCCTCGGAATGTCCGGAGCCCCTCACCCCTATCCCCGCCCCTCACCCTCATCTCCGCCCAGGAGGTTATTTATAGAATCCACTAGCCCTCGGAATGTCTGAAGCCCCTCGCCCCCACCCCCACCCCTCACCCTCACCCCCGAGGTGGTTTTACAGGTGGAAAAGGTCTTGACACCCTCCTTTCGGAGCCACGGGTTGGAGAGATGCGAGTCCTCCGTGGCTGCTGGCAATAAAGACCCTGCAATTTGGCATACTTTTGTCTTGGTGTTGACTTTCTATGCTTACTCTACGACAACAACGGTACTGGTGGTGGCAGGAATCTCCCAAGTGCTAGAGTCTTGGAAGTGTGGACCCCATGGATGAGCTACGACTCTAAGTGAGCTTTGGGAAAGGAAGTGGACTGAGGCCTGAGGTAGGCACAGGGGAGGGGAGGGAGAGCTGCAAGCGGAAGGGTCACAGGGAGGAACTGCTGGAGGGGAGGAGCTGTGGGCAGGGAGGAGCCTTGGGTGGGAGGAGCCACTAGTGTGGAGTTGCTGTGGGTGTGGCGGCTGGAGAGTGGCCATAGCAGTGGGAACAGCACCCTGCAGGGGTTACCAGCTGGGAAGTGGGTGGAGAGGATGGGGTCATTGCTCAGACTTGACATGCGGGTCCCAGGTAGTAGGGGCAGTGGGTCTTGTTTCTCTGGGTTGGTGTGGGCCAAGGAGTCGCCAGATAGGAGAAGGGAAAGTCCTGACGTGCTTGCGCCTGCAGTCTACAGCAACTGTCATGTTTGTAAATCCAAAGCACTATTCTAAGCTTCCCAGCCATCTGAATGGATCCCTCCTCTTGGCAAGGACATTCCAAAGTTTACCTGAAAAACTAGTTTGGGCCATGATGGGAAAGGAGAGCAGGACGTGCCTAATTATACCCTGCTCCCTTTTGGAATTACTGATAGAACAGATTCTTTAAATCTGATAAGAAACATTTACTTGGCCGGGCGCGGTGGCTCACGCCTGTAATCCCAGCACTTTGGGAGGCCGAGACGGGTGGATCACGAGGTCAAGAGATCGAGACCATCCTGGTCAACACGGTGAAACCCCGTCTCTACTAAAAATACAAAAATTAGCTGGGCATGGTGGCATGTGCCTGTAGTCCCAGCTACTCGGGAGGCTGAGGCAGGAGAATTGCTTG
>PVKV010013812.1:0-59893 GCA_004027835.1 Alouatta palliata | reverse complement strand
GCAGGGTGTGGGGTTTGAGGTTCTTGTGGCAGTCTCTCTGCTATTGTTTGGTGCTTTTGATTGAAAGGAGCCTCTCCGGGCCGGGCGCGGTGGCTCACGCCTGTAATCCCAGCACTTTGGGAGGCCGAGGCGGGTGGATCACGAGGTCAAGAGATCGAGACCATCCTGGTCAACATGGTGAAACCCCGTCTCTACTAAAGATACAAAAATTAGCTGGGCATGGTGGCGCATGCCTGTAGTCCCAGCTACTCAGGAGGCTGAGGCAGGAGAATTGCTTGAACCCAGGAGGCGGAGGTTGCGGTGAGCCGAGATCGCGCCATTGCACTCCAGACTGGGTAACAAGAGCGAAACTCCGTCTCAAAAAAAAAAAAAAAGAAAGGAGCCTCTCCAAGCCTTCATTTCTTGCCTTTTAGTGCCAGACTTTATGCTGTGGTGGTATTGGGTGGTCCTCTTTGTCCTCTTTCTCTCTGTTTCAGCTGTGGCAACATAGGTAGGTGGTTACCGCCTTAACCACTTCCACATGGCCAGGAAGGTCAGAGCCAAACAGTTTTCATTCAAATTACTTGAAATACTGATTTCTCCAGTCCATTCTGCCAAATGCAGCCTTTGTTGTTAATCAAGAAGCCCCCAGAAAATGTATATTTAAAACTGACAAAACTTTTTATAGGCTGCCCTTGCCTTGGTTTGAGTTAGTTAAAAATGTTTGGCTAAGTTGGCACTTTGAGCAAAAGTGGATAATTGATACGTTACTAACATATCATGCTCCAAGCTTTTGATACTAATCCATTGAGACTGAAGCTGAGGCATGCTCAGTGCTGCCTGCAAAGTTTGAACTCAGACTTTAAGTGTTCTTATTTTAATGTGGGATGGAAATTATAGACATACTTCAAGACTTGCAATTAATGTGGGAATTCATCATTTACACTGAGTGAATTTTATATGTAAAACTGTCGTATTTGTTTATACATTAAAAAGAGCCTCAGGCCAAACTAGACTGCCTTTAACTCTCTATTATGATAATAACCTCTTACCGCAAGAGTAACTTCAGTTTATGTGCAGAGTTTCGGCGAAATGCTTTTCATAAATTTATTGATTATAAGAGAAGACCTAAAAATCCATTATTATGGTGACTTTCAGTTTTTCTTACCTTATTCATTCAGGATCTAGTATAGTATCTGAATATAGCAAACTTGAAAGGGAGTCTCCCTCTGTCACCCAGGCTGGAGCGCAGTGGTGTGATCTCAGCTCATTGCAACCTCTGCCTCCTAGGTTCAAGCAGTCCTCCGGCCTCAGCCTCCTCAGTAGCTGGGACTATAGGCATATGCCACAATACCTGGTTAATTTTTATATTTTTAGTAGAGACAGGGTTTCACCATATTGGCCAGGCTGGTCTCGAGCTTCTCACCTTGTGATTCGCCTGCCTTGGCCTACCAAAGTGCTGGGATTACAGGTGTTAGCCACCGCGCCCGGCCCTGTTTTCTTTTTGAAAGAGGGTCTCACTCTGTCACCCAGGCTGGAGTGAAGTGGCGATCATGGCTCACTGAAGCCTCGACCTCTTGGGCTCAAGCAATTCTTCCATCTCAGCCTTCTGAGTAGCTATGACTACAGACATGTGCCACCATGCTCAGCTAATTTTTTATTACAATTTTTTTTGTTTTTGTTTTTGTTTTTTGTTTTTTGTTTTTTGTTTTTTTTTTTTAGAGGCAAGAGTCTCACCACTATATTGCACAGTTTGGTAAATCCTTGTTGAATGAATAATACATCCAGTTTTTGCCATCCCTTCAAATTAGTCTTTAGGGTCTTTAAAGGAAACTTAATTGTAATGATACATTGCAGTTCTGGCAGTTTGATATTTGATTTTATTTTCATTTCATTCTAATTTAGTATTTTAAACTAATCCTTAAAGCTGAGTCAGATTGTAACAAGACGTAGGCTCCTTTAAAGAAAAGACAATAAAAGCATGAAGAAGAAAGTGAAACAAACTTGAAATCCTACCACCTGTTACTGACTCCTACCTTAGCATCTTGGCATCTGTTCTTTTACATAGCCTTCTCATTTCTTAACCTACCCCAAATTTCGCATTGTAATTGTTTTATATGGTACTTGTCTGTAAATTTAATATGCTCACCATTCCTTTTTGTACTTTGAAGCTTGCTTCTGGGATACGTTTTCCTTCTTCCTTTTAGAAATTCTGTTAACATCTGTTCGTGTAACTTCAGTTTTTGCACGTCTTAAATACGTTTGTTCTTGAACGGTAGATTTACCTGGATGTGCAATTCTGTATTGTTCCTGTATTAATCAGCCATGTTCTGGTCCCATTGCTGCTGTTGTCTAATTATTTGTAAGTAGTCTGTCTTTTCTCTCTGGCTACTTTTAAGATCCTTTGGTGTTCTGCAGTCTCCCTACGACGTGTCTAGGTTTTTCTTCTCTTTTACTTTTTTTTTTTTTTGAATCAGGGTCTCACTCCCATTGCCCAGGCTAGAGTGCAGTGGCATGATCTTAGCTCACTGCAGCCTCAACTTCCTGGGCTCAAGTGATCCTCTCACCTTAGCCTCCCAAGTAGCTGGGACTACAGGCAGGCACCACCATGCCTGTTAGTTTTTTGTATTTTTACTAGAGATAGGGTTTTGCCACGTTGCCCAGGCTAGCCTTAAACTGCTGGGCTCAAGTGCTCCTCCCGCGTGGGCTTCCCAAAGTGCTGGGATTATGGGCATGAACTGCCATACCTGGGTCTCCTTTGCTTTTATTCCTCTCTCTCTCTTCTTTCCTCTCCTCCTCCCCCTCTCTTCTGCTCCTGTTCCCTGCTCCCTTGCTGCTGTCTCTCCCATCCTCTTTATTAGCTTGTTATTTTCTGTTGCTCAGCAGTATTTCAGAGGCTGGATATGCTATGACTTGGGTATCCACTCACCTTTGGCCACTGCAGTTGTTTTCTGTGTTGGCTATCATGAATACGGTTGCTGTGAACATTTGTGAACAATTGTTTGTGTGGAAATATGTTTTCATTTTTCCTGCTGGGTCTTAAGTGTGTGCATACCTTTATAATAAGCTATTTGTAAGACAGCGTTGGCACCATTTTAGATTCCCACCTGTGATGTATGAGACTTTTAGTGACTCCAATCCTGATCAACACTTGGATTGCTCAGTCTTTCCTTTTAGCCGTCTAGTGGCTGTGTGGTGATACCTTATTGTGATTTTGTTTTTCATTTTCCTGATAACGAATGAAATGCTTTCATGTGCTTATTGGTCATTTGTACCTCTTTTGTGAGTGTCTGTTAGCTATTTCCTTTTTGTTTTTTGAAGCGGAGTCTCTGTCACCCAGACTAGAGTGCTCGTCTGCGTCATTTCTTTTCTTTATTTTTGTTTTTTGTTTCTTCGAGATGGAGTTTCGCTCTTGTAGCCCAGGCTGGAGTGCAGTGTGACACGATCTTGGGCCGCTGCAACCTCCGCCTCCCAGGTTCTAGAGATTCTTCTGCCTCAGCCTCCCGAGTAGCTGGGATTACAGGCATGCAATGCGACACTGGCTATTTTTTGTATTCCTGGTAGAGATGGGGTTTCACCATGTTTAATTTTTTTGTTCAGATTGTTTTATATAGCTTTAGTATACTTGATATACAACAAACTGCACATTCTTAATATCTTACAGTTTGTAGGAGTTCTTTATGTATTTTGTGTATAAACCCTTTGTAAAGATCGTATAGTGTGAATATTTTCACCCAACCTATTTCTTAACTTTTTGTTTTTTAGTTATCTTTCGAAAAGCAAGTTATTAGGAAAACATTTTACATGGTCTAGTTATTGAACTTATTTAACGTCAGGAAATTTATTCAGTATTGGAGAAATAGCACATTTCTTGTGTGTGTGGCAAGAGAAAAAGTGCATATTGCTTCTTTCAAGAGGTCAGGCTCCATTTACTGGATGTAAGTGGAACCGTTTTGTTACTGTCTAAAACTGAGTTGGAAAAAACTCAAGGATGAAGAAAAAAAATTACCTGCTTATTTTGAAAATATAAGCAAATAAGTATTTAAGATTATGATCAAATAGATAGATTTCTAAAGTCCAAATTGAGTTCGTGTTTGTTCTTTGGCACACAGAGGATTATGGGAAAAAATCCTTTTGAAATCAATGAAAAATGGCTGCCCTGGGCAAAAGCAAGTTATAACATTCTGAAAAGAGGTTAGTGTGGCAGACAGACAGCTCTACAGTCTTGCTTTCCATACCTTCAGTTACTCACAGTCAACTGCGGTCTGAAAATATTAAACGGAAAATTCCAAAAGTAAACAGTTCACAGGTCTTAAATGGTGTACTTTAGAGTAGTGTGATGAAATCTCACAGCGTCCCACTCTGCCTGTCCCTTCTTCATTATGAGAAGGTGAGTACACTGCATTAAGGTATTTTGAGAGATCGCATTCATGTAACTTTTTTTTTACAGTATATCATTTTTCTGTTTTATTACTATTGTTAATCTTACTGTGCCTAATGCATACATTAAAGTTTACCACAGGTATGTACGTACAGGAAAACACACAGTGTCTGTCAGCAATACGTGCAGTTTTTAGGCATCCCCTGGGGGTCTTAGAATGTAAACCATCTGGAGAGAAGGATGTCAGTTTCTCTGTTTTGGTAGTAATTGTATCTTTTTATTAGCGTATTCTCCTTAGGTTCTGAATTAAATAACCAAATAACCAGTATTGTAAGGCCAGGAAGTATGTTTCCCTAGTTTTAGTTTTCTTGTCCATAGGTCAGTGATAAACATTGGTTGATTTCAACTAAAATTTGTGAAATGTACACTTTCTATGACATTTTAGAATAAGGAAGGCACAGGATGATATCAAAGCTGACAAGAATTTGGAATATAGGCGTTGAAGCCAGGCAAACCTGCCCTTATATATCTTTCATTCTTTTTTTTTTTTTTTTTTTGAGATGGAGTCTCACTCTGTTGCCCAGGCTGGAGTGCAGCAACCTCCTCCTCCTGGGTTCAAGGCGATTTTCCTGCCTCAGCCTCCCTAGTAATTGGGATTACAGGCGTGTGCCACCACCCCTGGCTAGTTTTTGTATATTTAGTAGAGATGTGGTTTCATCATGTTGGCCAGGCTGGTCTCAAACTCCTGACCTCCAGTGATCCGCCCGCCTCAGCCTCCCAAAATGCTGGGATTACAGTTGCAAGCCAATGTACTCAGCCATATCTTCTGTCTTTGATGTTGGACAGGTTATCAGTGCTCTTTCCCTAAAACCTCAAGGGAACATGTAAGAGTACATTTATCTGCAAGTGGCAGAATGTCTAATAGCAGTTTCAGCCATCAAATACTGAGTTGCTCCAAGTAATAAAAGAAAGGGGCTCCCAGTCTATGTCTCAGCCCGAAATATCATCAAGGACCCAGATGCTTTCTGTCCTACTCTGCTGCCCCTCGGGATGTTGCTTTTTGCACTTAGCTTCTTGCCCAGTGGTTAATTAGACTGCTGCAGCCTGATTAGTCATTATGGCTAATGGCAGCTGCAGCTCCAAGCTTCATACTCTCACACGTTTGTTGTTACCAGGTCAGTAGCGGCACAGGCTTCTCATTGAGCAAAATCCCTACCAGAAGGCTCCAGCATCTGGGAAGTCTTTGAAGAGGATTCTGGGTAATGTTTGTGTGCTCTTAAAAGGAGATGGAAAGACTAGATGTGATGCCTGGAATCACAGCAGCCGTATTGTTGCTAGACTTGAAATGAAGCAGGCAAGAGGGTGACAGAGCTGAAGTATATCCAGAGTCCATAAATGCATCATTGAGTCACTTAGATCTTCTGCACCTGAAGCTTAGCATGCTAAATACTAATGTAGTTTAGGATACTAAATAATATGTGAACTTACTATCTCATCCTACTTGAGTTCGAGTTTTCGGTTATTGCCATCTAAAGCATCATGACTGATATATTAATTGGAAGACTTTATCTTTCATCTGTCATTTAATATTATCTATGAGAAAACTGGTTTCTACCTGTTAATTATGTGGAAGGTGACTTAAAGTCACGCCAAATCACTGTTAGAGATGGTCTCTGTATAAGGACTTGAGGTGTTTGATAATGTGTACAAATCACTCAACTGAGTCTATGTGAATTTCACCTCCTTTTAAGCTGCCTTGTAGGGCATCTGCTTGGAATCTACCATTTGGGAGTTTGAGTTACAGAACATAGTTGAGAGTATTACTTTATTTCTTCAAGAAAAAAATGATGGAAGGGCCGGCCATTTTTGTCAATCTAGCATCTCTCTGCACATTTACTATTGTTAGGAACATTGTGAGGAACTCGCTCATCAGGGGTTTGTGGTCCTCCTTTGTAGTCTTACTGGAGTTTTTGGTTCTCTAACATCAGGTGCTAGCAGGGGCCAGGATGGAGCCAAGTGGAGTGAGCTGTTTGCAAATATCAGGATGTGGGAAACCAGAGGTTTTCTAAATGAGACAAACATGTTAGTGAATCTGTGAAGAAAAGTGATTCAAGAATAACCTTAATATATACGTGTGTGTGTGTGTGTGTGTGTGTGTCTGTGTATATGTGTATGTATATATTTTTGAGACAGACTCTCGCTCTGTTGCTAAGGTTGGAGCGCAGTGGCGCAATCTTGGCTCGCTGCAACCTCCGCCTCCTAGGTTCAGGTGAGTCTCCTACCTCAGCCTCCCAAGTAGATGAGATTACAGGTGTACGCCACCATGCCTGGCTAATTTTTGTATTTTTAGTAGAGATGGGCTTTCACCCTGTTGGCCAAGCTGGTTTCAACTCCTGACCTCAAGTGATCTGCCTGCCTTGGCTTCCCAAAGTGCTGGGATTACAGACATGAGCCACCACGCCTGGCCTTCTTTCAGTTTTAATGCATAGATTTATGTAACCAACTCCATAGTCAGGATATGGGACGTTTCTGTCAACTCAGAAAATTCCCTTGTGCTGCACCCACAGCCTGTTAACCACCCATCTTTGCTCCGTCACTAACTTCAGTTTGGTCTTTTCCAGTATGTCATATAAATGGAATCTTAGCATTTGTAACCTTTTGAGACTGGCTGCTTTCATTCAGCCTAATGTCTTTGTGATTCCAACAGCGCACTCACTTTTGCTGTCTAGTATTCAATCGTATGGACGTACCACGGTGTGTTTATCCATTCACTTACTGAAGAACAGTTGAGTTGTGTCCAGTTTGGGGCAATTATGAATAGAGCTGCTATAAACTCTCGTATACAGGTTTTGATGTGGATGCAGTTTGATTCCTCGTGGACAAATAGCTAGACTAGGAAAATCCTTACCAGCACTTGGTATTGTCAGAATTTTTTATCTTGGCCATTTTACTAGGTGTGTAGTGGTAGCTCATCATGGTTATTTATTTTTTTAACTAAAAAAAAAAAAAAAGACAAAAACATCTTTAAGAAGGGCTGACCTGAAGATGTGACTAAATAATTTCCTGACTGGCAGAAAAAGACCAGAGAAGCTTTGCTGGCTGCTTGCGTTTTGAAGGAGTGGTTTGGAAAGAGCAATTTGGGTCTAAAATCCGAGCCCCAGAATGGAACAGTGCCAGCATGAAGTAAATAAATAAGATGTCAGTCCTGTAAGTGCTTATCTCAGAGACCTGGTGGGGCATGTAGGTTTAATTCCAGTAACTTTGCTAATTCTCTATATGAATATACAGGGATAATCATTCAAAAGTAAAATTACAGAAGTAACTACAAGGCACCATGGAGGTGGAGAAACGAATGCAGGCTTCTGGGCATGCTTTGTTTTCTGTCCCTGCATGACATGTTACCCCCAGAGTTGAGTGGCTTGAAACAACGGCGAATACTGATTATCTTTTGCAGTTTTTGTGGGTTAGGACTTTGGGAATGGCTTCGATGAAGAGTTCTGGCTTGGATGTTTGCGGTAAAGATGTCAGCTGGAAGCTGGGCCTGGTGGCACATATCTGTAGTTTCAGCTACTCAGGAGGCTGAGGGGAGAGGATCGCTTAAGCCCAGGAGTTCCCAGCCTTGGCAACATAGCAAGACCCCATCTCTATTTTTTAAAAGTCAACTGGGATCGTGGGATCTGCTACCCAGGAGCCCGATAAGCTCCTTAGGCAGGGTGCTTGAGAACCTTACAGCATGGTAGCATGGTGGCTGGCTTCTCCCAGAGCGAATGATCCATGAGGAAACCAAGGCAAAACTACTGGTGGTTTTCTTAAATTTTAATTGAATTTAATTTTTTATTTTTTGAGACTGGGTTTCACTCTGTCACCCAGGCTGGAGTACAGTGGTGTGATCTCAGCTCATTGCAGCCTCCACCTCCCATGCTCAAACGATCCTCCCACTTCAGTCTCCCAAGTAGCTGAGACTACAGGTATGCATCACCACACCTGGCTAATTTTTGTATTTTTTTGTAGAGACGGGGGTCTCACAGTGTTACCCAGGCTGGTCTCGAATTCCTGAGCTCAAGCAGTTGTCCACCTCGGCCTCCTAAAGTGCTGGGATTACAGGGGTAAGCCACTGCACCTGGACCTGCTGTGGCTGTGACGCCAACCATGGAAGTTATACGCTGTCACTTCCACGGTATTCTCAGGCTTACTGCCAGCCATGACTCACTGGGAGGCAGTTACGCACAAGTGTGGATGCCAGGAGGCAAGAATCATCGAGCATCTTGGAAGCTGGCTACCACAGGACCCTGAGGTAGCTGTGTTCAAATTCCCCTTCTGCTACTCAAGAATTGTGTGGTCTAGAGCAAGCCATTTCATTTGAATCCCAGTTTCTTCCCATACTTAAAAAAAAAATAAAAATAATACCTTCTGAATAATGCCCATTAAGATACAAATCATGGATTCTAAATAGCTTTTTATAAAAGTCTTTGTGATCAGTGTTTTTTAAGATTTGGAATTTTGGCCATTTGGAATTTCTTTTGAGAATGAAAGATAATATTTGAAAACATACTCTCTGGCCAAATTTATAAAAGACTTAAGACATGGTAGCTGTTATTTGTATTATTAAACTATGAAGCTTTGAATCTGAACTGTGTGTAAGCATGTAAAAAAAAGATAAACACATTAACATTCTTTTTAGCAGAAGTCTTAGTCACGCAGCTTCTTTCACTTTATTTTTTTTTGGACATAAGTTCTTACACTGTCACCCAGGCTGGAGTGCAGTGGTGCAATCATAGCTCATTGCAGCCTTGCACTCCTGGCTCAAATGATCCTCCTACCTTAGCTTTCCAAAGTCTTGGGATTACCGGTGTGAGCCACTGTGCCTGGCTAATTTTTAGATTTTGTATAGAGATGGAGCCTTGCTATGTTGCCCAGGCTGGTCTTGAATGCCTGGCATCAAGCAGTCCTCCTGCCTCAGCCTCCCAGAGTGCTAGGGTGAGCCACTGTACCTGGCTGCCATTAGAATCTGGGTTTTTTAAATTTAAATTTAATTTTTTTGAAGAGAAAGTTTTGCTGTGTTGCCCAGGCTAATCTCGAACTCCTGGGCTCGAGCAATCCTGCCTTGGCATCCCAAAGTGCTGGGATTACAGGCATGAGCCACCGCACCCAGCCTAGAATCTATATATGTTTTCCTTTCCTGAAAGTGGAAAGCCAGTCCCTGAATTAGCAAAAACGAAATTCCTCATCTAGTCTTCAATAATACCCCCAAATAAGAAGTATGTAATTTGAGGTCTGCTGGGCTGTGCCGGAAGGAGGTTGAGAGACATTATTGATGAGTTTAGCATGTGCAGAGCGGACGTGAAGGATCAGCTCACTGCATCACCGCCTCTTTATGGAGGTTTTCAGGTTTTAGAGAATGCTCAGTTGTGAAAGTAGTTTTGGAATGCATGAATCGGCACCCTTTGAATTGACTGGAGTAGTCAAGAAAAGTTTTGGTTTTGAAGTGATCATTGTGTGGGATCATGTTACTGTTTTGCTAGAATTGATAGAGTGTGGCTGGAAGAAACCTGGTGTTTTTGCCCCATTTTCTTTCCCAGCCTCCTGTACTTCCCTCTTCCCCCATCAGTCCCCCTCTCCCATGCTGTCTAGGTGACCTTCCTACAACAAGCCACAGAGGCTTTCTCTGTCACATCTTCCCATCTGCCACTGCCCTGGCCTTCCACCAAGTCCCTCTGTGCTCTGACATTAACCCAGTCCCTGCCTACCTCCTTCCAGAAGCCTTCCCTAAGGCTAACATCTCCTCCTCGGTGCCCCCGTGGACCCTCCGTGCTTTTACTGGCGTGTTTACTCTCTTCCCCACTTTGCTCATTTGAGCACTAACATTTATTGAACATTTGAAGTCCTAGGCTGAGATCTAACAGCCCAACCACCTGATTGTTATCCTGATTTTACATAAGAGGGAAATGGAGGCTCAGAGAGGTTAAATATGTTGCCTAAGGTCACACAGCTTATAATTGGCAGAGCAGAGGTAGAAGCTCAGGAAGTTTTTCCTCACTTAGAGCAACTTCTACTTATTTTACACATCTGCATTCCTAATGCCTGGCAAAGTGCCAGGAACATAGTAGGTGCTCAGTAAATATTTGTTGAGGATGAACTCTCTTAAGCGGTAAACTTTATCACAAATCATTTCTGTGCATTTCTTTATAAAATGTAGCCTCCCTTGGCCTTCTGCAGGATGAGGTTCTGAGTTACTGCCCTTCCTTGACCCTCCTGTGGCTGGGGAGTCACTTACCACTTCTTTTGTGATTACACGGTTAGTTTGCAGCTTACATGATGAGCATGTTGCTTAAAATTCTGTGTATGACGTATACTTACGTGCACTGAGAAAAGGCTGTTACTTACGGTTTTCTTTGCATGAGATTAATGCAGGTGGTTTTTATTTTCCACTTTGAACTTTTCTGTATTGTTCCCATGAATTTTTATTGCTTTTGTAGTTACCAAGCCATGTTACTTACAAGGAGAAGAGTAAACTATTTTTTTCAGAGTGCATGAAAACGAAAACCTTAAATTTTTTTCCCCTGTGGATGAAGCTAAGCCTGCCACATATGTAAAAAGTCATGGCAGACATACTTCGGCTGCAGAACATGCATTGCAGATCTCTCCCTGCCCTGCTACTGAAACCGTTTACTCCAAGGTCATTTTCTTACTCCAGTGTGTCAAAGGCACATAACAAAGGAAGACAGGTGTGCATGACACTTGAGTGAGAGGTGGTCTTCTGGGGGAGATGGTTATTCCAAGGAGTGTATTTGTAGTTCAGAAGTTCAAGGTTGTCCAGGTGAGTGGGATGCTTTGGTTTTGGAGGTAGAGTAATGCATTAGTATGAACTCGGGCTCTAGGTACCATATGAGAATAGTAACTCCAAAGTCACACAAATAAACCCCAAAGTGTGAGTTTGAGGTCAGGCCCAGAGCCTTTGGCAGGGGACCAGGGACAGGGAACAGTTGCTTTTCTCAGGATTATAGGTAATTTAGCCAGGACTTCAGGGGCTAAGAGACTGTCTGGTGGTTTGATTCTTTTTATTTAAAAAGTGGCATGCTTCACTGTTAGGAAAGAAAATTCTGAGAGAGGCAGAGATGGTTTTCTCCTCCGTCTGTGTCATGCTGTTTGTGGCTGCACCCACCCGTTCACCCGGAGGAGCTAGCAGGAGGGGCATTGTCCTAGCTCCGTTCCCTGCTTTCCCTGGCATAATTTTGGGCCAGGAAAATTCATCAGTTCTAAAAATTGAGGAGGAAAAATAAGAAAAGTTGTTATCTTCAAGGTAGAGAAATTCCAGTGATCTGCCAAACCCCATTTCCTGAAAATTGCTTGAAAGTCTACTGCGTGAACTGGCATGGCAAAGAGCGTGTAGGAAACACTTTCTGGCCCATCCTCGGAATCGTGCTACTTGATGGGGTGCTATTCCCCCAGCTGGTTTTGTGCTAGTATCCTGCTAGGCACTGTGTTCAGCGGGTTGCAAAGATTTTTAGTCGACCCTTCAGTGAGGAAGGTATTCATTTGACAGCAGAGGAAGCTGAGGCTTAGACTGTATGGTATTATGCCCAATGTCACACAGCTAATAAGCGAAATCAGGTATTCCTAGAGTCCACACTCTTCTCGGAGGCACAGTTTGGGGTCTTCTTATGGTACAGGTGTCCCTGAGTATGCCAGATGAGGGTAACAGGAGATACCCAAGATCAGGATCAGACCCAATCTTTATTGAAAACTGTATTGCTTTGTTCATTGTAGATTTTTTTTATTGTGGATTTTTTTTTTTTTTTTTTTTTTTTTTTTTTTTTTTTTTTTTTTGAGACGGAGTCTTGCTCTTGTTGCCCAGGCTAGAGTGCAATGGTGCCATCTTGGCTCACCCTAACCTCTGCCTCCCAGGTTCAAGTGATTCTCCTGTCTCAGCCTCCTGAGTAGCTGGAATTACAGGCGTGCGCCACCATGCCTGGCTAATTTTGTATTTTTAGTAGAGACGGGGTTTCTCCATGTTGGTCAGGCTGGTCTGGAACTCCCGACCTTAGGTGATCTGCCCGCCTCGGCCTCCCAAAGTGCTGAGATAAAAGGTATGTATGAGTCACCATGCCTGGCCTACTTATGATTTTAAAAAATATTCATTACACATGACTATCTTAAAATTATGAAGTGTCTGGCACCCCCTTAAATTTTGCATCCAAGGTGAGTGCCTCACTGGCCTCACCCTAGTGCCAAGTAGTGAGCAGTTGTGGAGTGCGAGGATGAAAATCTAGTCAATCACCAGATGATTTCATCATCATTTTCGGCATTGTAGTACGATTTAGTTTTCCTTCAAGACATTTTTGGAGGTGAGTCATGGTCTTAAAGATGTACTTTAGCATCACCTTTGAATATACTGATCTGTGTGATACACAGTTGTTGGTACCAGAGGTTACTTGCAGCATTTCACCTTTGAGAAACCAAAGCCCAGGTCTAGTGAAAGCCTGTGAGAGTCACTGTGCCCGGGAAACCGTTCGTTTGGAGCTTGGTAATGGCGGTGAGGGAAGAAGGAGTTCTATTTTTAAATTGAAGTCACATCATAAAGGAGCTGAGAAGTTAAGCCTCCTTTGAGTGCATATGCCAGTACTCTGGCAGGTGTGTGCTGTAGGCGTGATGGTGGGGCCTGGGCCCCTGCCTGGCACTGGGCAGTGGCAGTCTCCTTTCCCTGCATTGCTCTAGGATGACTTGGGTAGACCAGCTGTCCACAGAGTGTAAGGATAGCCTAATGTATTTCACGTGGCAATGGGCTGTGTTTCACTGAGGCTTTAAAAAAAATTTAAAATGGATCTTGTTTCTTTAAAAGCTTTTTTTCTTCTTTTTGTTAACTGCAAAAATAAATAGGGTCATTGTAGAAACATTGAAAGTGAAGAAAAGTAGGCAGAATATATATACACAGACACCTGTTGTTAACGACTGCCACTCCAGCACACACAGATTGCTTTTGTCGTATATGCCGTATTTAAAAAAAATTTTTTTTGAGTCTTGCTTTGTAGCCTAGGCTGGAGTGCAGTGGCGCAATCTTGGCTTACTGCAACCTCCACCTCCTGGGTTCAAGTGATCCTCCTGCCTCAGCCTCCTGAGTAGCCGGGATGATAGGTGCATACCACCACACCTGGCTAATATATATATATATATTTTTTTTTTTTGGTATTTTTAGTAGAAGCGGATTTTCACCATGTTGGCCAGGCTGGTCTCGAACTTCTGACCTCAGATGATCCACCCTACTTGGCCTCCCAAAGTGCTGGGAGTACAGGAGTGAGTCACTGTGCCTGGCTTATATTTGTCTTGTTTTCTTTCCTTAAGTTTTAAAAAATGGACTTTATTATTTATAGCAGTTTTAGGTTCTCAGGAAAATGGAGCAGAAGCTAGAATTCCCTTGTGCCCTCCCCTTGAACCTCCCCTACTATCAACATCCCACAATTTCCTTTTTACATTTTTAAGAATGCTCTGTTTTTTTCATATTGATAATATATTATACATGTTTTGTGAATTTCTTTCCCCTCCATTATCTTGCCTCAGTAATTTTTTTTTTGAGATGGAGTTTTGCTCTTATTGCCTAGGCTGGAGTGCAATGGTGCCATCTCCCCTCATTGCAACCTCTGCCTCCCAGGTTCAAGCGATTCTCTTGCCTTAGCCTCCTGAGTAGCTGGGTTTACAGGCACACGCCACCATGCCTGGCTAATTTTTGTATTTTTAGTAGAGACAAGGTTTCACCATGTTGGTCAGGCTGGTCTCGAACTCCTGACCTCGTGATCTGCCCACCTTAGCCTCCCAAAGTGCTGGGATTACAGGCGTGAGCCTCCGCACCCGGCCGCTTCAGTAATTTTTAAGTGAACATAACTGAGGTCAAAGTTCTCTTGAGGTCATTTACTGTTGACCTTTCTCTAAGGAATGTGGCTGAGTTCACATGATGGGAAGGGGGTTCCCAGATGTCCTTCAAGCCCTTGTATATTACGTGGTGATTTCCCAGAATGCATATAGAAGGCTTTAGGGACTATGAAGTCTCTATCTTGTCTCTTTTTCTTTCTTTCCCTCCCTCCCTCCATTCCTCCATTGTTCCTACCTTCTTTCTCCCTTTCTTTTCTGAGGCAGGGTCTTATTCTGTCCCCAGAGCTGGAATGCAGTGGTTTGATCATAGCTCACTGCAGCCTCAACCACCTAGGCCCAAGTGATCCTCCCACCTCAGCCTCTCCAGTAGCTGGGACTGCAGGTGCAGGCTGCCACTTCTGGCCGATTTTTGGAATTTCTTTGTAGAGACAGGGGTCTTGCTGTCTTCCCCAGGCAGGTCTCAAAGTGACCTCAAGCAATCCTCTTCTCTTAGCCTCCCAAAGTGCTGGATTGCAGGCCGGCCACTGTGCCTGCCTCTTCCTGTCTCTTTTATCATTTGCCTTTTTTCTCACTGGCCCTTGGGGGAGGGGTTTTGGGATTCACTTTCTATTGAAAGTGTTCTTCATGGTTTAGAAAATAGAAATGTAGCAGGAATGTTTCCAGAAAAGTCTTAAGTGTCAGAGGAAACACCTAAGTGAGATGAATCCGTTAATACTCCTGTTTGCCATGCCTGCGTATAAGTGTGGGGTTTCAAAGTGGCATAGGACAGATTGCCAGGGTGGTGGGTAGGCAAGAACTGACGAGGTCTGCCTTCTCAGTGATGTGCAGAGGAGAATCTTTTCTTTGTGTACCAACAGTTTTGGCTTTTGTTCCTTCTGTGCAGCTGTTCCTATCTCAGGGCATGGCCTGTAGTAGATGTTCATTAAATCTTTGTTGAAGAAATCCCTCTTGGGGTTTCTGGATAAACTTACCTTGAACCTCTCAAACCTGGGCTGACCTCACCAGCTGTTTGGGCCCCCATGGTCTATAAAAGCCTTGAATTTATATGATCTTAGTCTTCAGACACTGTTTATCTGCTTTACCCATCCTTTGACTTCTAGATTGTTTGTCTTTCTTACGTCCAGGCTTGTTGGCCTCTGGTGAAGTTAGGAGTGCTCTAACAATGTTCGAGGATTGACTGAGGCACCTTGCAAGTCAGGAGCTACAAGATCTTAAAAACAAATACCCACTTAGGTTGCTGGCGAGGTTGCAGAGAATAGGGAGTGCTTATGCATTGTTGGTAAAAGTGTGAATTAGTTCAGTCGTTGTGGAAAACAGTGTGGCGATTCCTCAGAGAGCAAAATACAGAACTGCCATTCAACTGAGCAGTCTCATTACTGGGTATATACCCACCAAAATAGAAATCATTCTGCCATAAGGACATATGCATGTGAATGTTCACTGCAGCACTATTCACAATAGCAAACACATGGAAGCAATCTAAATTCCCACCAATGACAGATTAGATAAAGAAAATGTGGTACATGGCCAGGCGCGGTGGCTCACGCCTGTAATCCCAGCACTTTGGGAGGCCAAGGTGGGCAGATAGATCACCTGAGGTTGGGAATTCGAGACCAGCCTGACCAACGTGGAGAAACCCTGTCTCTACTAAAAATACAAAATTAGTTGGGTGTGATGGTGGATGCCTATAATCCCAGCTGCTTGGGAGGCTGAGCAGGAGAGTCGCTTGAACCTGGCAGGCAGAGGTTGCAGTGAGCTGAGATTGCACCATTACACTCCAGTCTGGGCAACAAGAGTGAAACTCTGTCTCAAAAAAAAAAAAAAAAAGAAAGAAAATGTGGTACATGTATACCATGGAATACTATGTAACCATAAAAGAAGAACAAAATCATGGTCTTTGCAGGGACTTGGATGGAGCTGGAAACCATTATCCTTAGCAAAGTAAAAGAGGAACAGAAAAGCAAATTCTGCATATTGTTGCTTATAAGTGGGAGGTAAACGGTGGGAACTCATGGCCACATAGAGGGGAACAACACACACTGGGCCCTACTTGAGATTCGGGGTGGCAGGAGGGAGAGGATCAGAAAAAAGAACTATTGGGTACTAGGCTTAGAACCTGGATGACGAAATAGTCTACAACAAACTCCTGTGACGTAAGTTTACCTATATAACACACCTGCACGTGTACCCTGAACTTAGAAGTTAGAGAGTAAAAAAGCAAACCCACCCCCCTCTTCAAGTCCCAAATACCCAATTAGGAAAAACAAATACTTATTTGTTTGTGGGTTTTTTTGGAGATGGGATCTCACTGTGTCACCCAAGCTGGAGTGCAGTGGCATGATCTAGGTTCACTGCAACATCTGCCTCCCAGCTTCAAGTAATCAAAAATACTTACTTGGTAGTATGATACTATACATTAGTGGCTTATACATTAAACTAAGCATGACCTTTTCTTTTTTTTTTTTTGAGACAGAGTTTTGCTCTTGTCGCCCAGGCTGGAGTATAATGGTGTGATCTTGGTTCACTGCAGCCTCCGCCTCCTGGGTTCAAGCGATTCTCCTGCCTTAGCCTCCTGAGTAGCTGTGATTGCAAGTGCCTGCCACCATGCCCGGCTAATTTTTGTACTTTTAGTAGAGACGAGGTTTCACCACATTGGCCAGGCTGGTCTCAAACTCCTGACCTCCGGTGATCCACCAGCCTTGGCCTCCCAAAGTGCTGGGATTACAAGCATGAGCCACCGTGCCCGGCCAGCATGACCTTTTCTAAACACTTCACGATTATCCTTCTTTAGCTTAATTCTAATTGCCGGATTGCTTGACTGTACCTCCATGAATAATCCTTTTGGCATTAACTCCTGCGAATGCCTTACTTTTAATGAACCGTTTACCTAAAAGCATCTAAGATTGTGCAGGAAACAAAGGACAGAAAGTTCCAGGAAACTGGCATATGGATAGTTTGCCTCCATTTGTATTTGTTGATTTGCGGGCCACCGAGGTCCTTGTTGGGGGATGTGGCGTTTGTTTTCACCATATGGCTGGTGACGGAACATCTGGACTCTGTTTACCTGATACCCACAGGGCAGCATTTCAGGGACTCCTGTTTTGAGAATGTGGGAAAGGACATTTTAGTTCTAGTCTCAGAGTCTGGGTTGCTCTTGGCGGGTTTGTGCTCAAGTCTTTTAATTCTTTCTAATTGAATCCCTTCGCTTAAGATTCTTTTGATTTGTATTTGATTAAACAACAAAGCAACACATCTGTGGCCTTCATTTGTATGCATTTTTACCTACTGCTGTGAACCCAATGAGAGGCGTCTTTCAGACAACTTAGATTTTTGTTTAATACAAAACAAGCTGATAGTCTTAATTGTTTTAGGAATTACATAGTGTTCTTCATTGTTGTTCTGGCTTCCTCCTTGCCATCTAATGTGTGAATATGTGTGAGGGTCAGATCTCCAAAATAGAGCCATGGTCTGGCAGGTTGAGAGGTTTGTCAGTTAGAATTGTCAGAAGTGGGTTGACCTCAGTGGCTCACACCTGTAATCCCAGCACTTTCTAAGGCTGAGGCGGGTGCTCACTTGAGGTCAGGAGTTTGAGACCAGCCTGACCAACATGGCGAAATCTCGTCTCTACTAAAAATACAAAAATTAGCTGAGTGTGGTGGCAGATACCTGTAATCCCAGCTGCTCTGGAGGCTGAGGCAGGAGAATCACTTGAACCCAGGAGGTGGACATTGCAGTGAGCCAAGCAGTGAGCCAAGATTGTACCACTGCACCCCAGCCTGGGTAACAGAGCGAGACTCTGTCTCAAAAAAAAAAAAAAAAAAGAATTCTCCAAAGTGAATGATGTGATGATTGCTTTGTTGGTCTCATTCTTCTTTATCCTTTAAGTAATTTAAAATCACACTGTAACTTGGCATATTATGCTGATATGAAAGGAAATGAAACAGTTTTTGAGGAGAAACATCAGTGTTTCAAGGCAGATTGTAACTGTTGAAGTAATAGGTATTGTGAGTGCTCTTCTGTGCCCAGAGATGGACATGCCTTGATTTTTAAACCCGACTGATTCAGAGTTCAGGATAGTTTGACCTTTGTCAGTCTGAAGTTTGTTTTAGCAGAAGGCTGTGGGAAAAAGTTTGTTAAACAAATAATGAAAGTAAAGTTACAGGGGAAAGTTTATTTAAGAAAAGAGGCTTTTCCCAACACTTTTAGCATTACTAATTATTTCCCATTAAAGCAAACCTAGTAAGACCTTAATATAATAATCTCTCATCATTAAAAAAAAAAAAAAAAAAACCCTTCCAGAAGTTTTTTTTTTTTTTTTTTTTTTTTTTTTTAATTGAGACAGAGTCTTGCTCTGTCATCCAGGCTGGAGTGCAGTGCATGATGTCAGCGCACTGCAACCTCTACCTCCCAGGTTCAAGCAGTTCTCCTGCCTCAATCTCCCAAGTAGCTAGGATTATAGGCGCACATCGCCACCACATCCGGCTAATTCTTTTGTATTTTTAGTAGAGATGGGGTTTTGCCGTGTTGGCCAGGCTGATCTCGAACTCCTGATCTCAGGTGATCTGCCTACCTCTGCCTCCCAAAGTGCTGGGATTATAGGTGTGAGCCCCCTGGCCGGGCCCAGAAGTATTTTATGCGTAGACATTTAACATAAATGGTAGCATACCCTAAATACGGTGTTGTGCCTGTTCTCTTCAGTTTCGTGCGCTCTGAAGATGGTTTCATGTTAGTACATAGAGATTGGCCTCATTCTTTTTATTGGCATATAAACAGAGGGGTACCATTAAATAATCTGTAAAATTTTCCATATTGATAGACATCTGGGTTGTTCTGAATATTTTGCTGGTCTAAATGATGCTGCTCTGAAGATCGTTGATACCTAAAGTATAGAATCCTAGGAGTAGGATCAGTGGTCAAAGGGTGTGTTTGTTTTTAATATACATAGGTAATGCCATATTGCACTTCATGGTTTACAACCTCATTCGTTTTATGAACTTGTACATAGTGCTTACTTTGTGCTAGAAACTATATAAAAAGTTTTACAAATACTGTTTAATTCCCAAAGCTACTTGTAAGGGAGAGAGGTATTATCATTATCACAGTTTTGCTGATGAGGAAACTGAGGGAGGATTGATTAAGTAACTTGCCCAAGGTTTGCCACCAGTAAGTAGTACAGCAAAGATCTGAACCCATGCAGTCTGGATTTGCTGTTGGCTCTTAATTACTGTGCTTAGGCCATTTCTCCCAAGCCTGAAACCCACCGTCATGGCATATATTTTCACCTGCCCTAATCAGTGTGATGCCAATTTTTCTTGTTTTTTTTTTTTTGGAGGCAGGGTCTTGCTTTGTCACTCTGGCTGGAGTGCAGTGTCGTGATCATGGTTCACTGCAGGCTTGACCTCCTTGGGTTCAAGGGATCTTCCCACCTCAGCTTCCTAAGAAGCCGCCTGGCTAACTTTTTGTATTTTTAGTAGAAATCGGGCTTTGGCGTGTTGCCCAGGCTTACTGTGAACTCCTGGGCTCAGGCAATCCGCCTGCCTCGGCCTCCCAAAGTTCTGGGATTACAGGCATGTGCCACCATGCCCGGCCCAGTTTTTCTTAATTGTCATTTTGCACTTTTCTTACTACTCATTGTGGCTGAATACATTCTCAAATGTTGACAAGTCAACAAGCCATTTGTATTTTCTTGATTATCCTTCTCCTGTTCCTGTCCCCTACCCAGTTTTCCATGAAGTTGCAAATATTTTTCTTACTGATTTATAGGACTTCCTTTATATGTGGAGAATTCTTGATTTATAGGAGTTCCTTTGTATAGGGAGAAAATCAGCCCTTTATAATATGTAGTTCAAGTACTTTTTCCTACATTGTAGTTTGCTTTGGCTTTGCATTTCTTTAGTTTTTTTTTTTTTTTTCCCTTATGGCCTCTAGCATTTAGGTCATGCTTAGAGAGATCTGCAATTTGAGAACAGTTTTACTTTTTTTTTCTTCTGAAACAGAGTCTCATTCTGTCACCCGGGCTGGAGTACAGTGGCGTGATCTTGGCTCACTGCAACCCCCTCCTGGGTTCAAGGTATTCTCCTGCCTCAGCCTTCCGAGTAGCTGGGATTATAGGTATCCACCACCACATCCGACTGATCTTTGTATTTTTAGTGGAGACAGGGTTTCACCATGTTGGCTGGGCTGATCTCGAACTCCTGACCTGAAGTGATCCACCCAGCTCAGCCTTCCAAAGTGCTGGGATTATAGGCATGAGCCACCACGCCTGGCTGTAATCAGTTCTTAAAAATCTTATATTTTCTTCTAGAACTTTATGGTTCATTTAAAAAAAAACTACATTGACTCGTGTAATACCGGGATCTAATTTTATCTTTCTAATAATAATCAGTAGTAATGACGCACAGCTACACAATAAAGAGCCTTCCAGTAGGTTAGATTTGGTGCCATGCAGTTGTAATAGACTCTGCTGTGACTACTGACGGCTGAACTGCATCATGAGCTTCGTGGCTCATGTATATACCGTAACTAATTTTCCTTTGTTGTCCAATTTTGTTTTCCCTGGAGTTAATAGTTACTTTGCTTTTCCTTTGCTTCATTTTTCACGTCCTTATATAATTAATTCTGAAACTCTCACCTGTTGTCTAAATCTCCTTTTAGTCTGTTCAAATTAATCAGATGATTAGATACCCTGTTTCATCCTTGAGACACCCTTGTCCAGAAGTCTTCAGACGGACTAGGTTTCTCCCTGGCCTGGTCAGTGTCCTGGGGTCTCCCACTTGCTGTATTCTTTGGGAGGGGGGCGTTCCCCTTGCCTCTATTACCTGATGTAGGATCTGTGTCCTGGACAGCTTCAGGGATCTCTCCATGACCCTGGCACCCGCTTTGCATCTCTTTCCTGAAATCTGTTTCCTGGAACTTGTCTTCTGATTTCTGTTTTCTCCCCTTCATTCTGGTCGAGCCCTTCCCAAACTGTGTGGGGTGATAAATGCTTTGAGACCTTGTGTACTTGATAGAAGATAGAAAACAGGATCATTGGCTGAGAGGCTAAGAAGTAGTTGAGGCTGGGTGCGGTGGCTCACGCCTGTAATCCCAGCACTTTGGAAGGCTGAGGTGGGTGGATCACGAGGTCAGGAGTTTGAGACCAGCCTGGCCAACATAGTGAAACCCTGTCTCTACTAAAAATACAAAAAATTAACTGGGCATGGTGGTGGATGCCTGTAATCCCAGCTACTTGGGAGGCTGAGGCAGGAGAATCGCTTGAACTCAGGCAGTGGAGGTTGCAGTGAGCTGAGATGGATCTAAAGCACTCCAGCCCAGGCGACAGTGTGAGACTCCATCGCGAAGAAAAAAAAGTAGTTGAAATGTTCAGGTGTCCTTTACTTCCTGCTGCGGGCAGAGGGATCAGCTGTCAATCCCTGCTGCACTCACCCAGTGTGGTTCGCAGTGTAGTCTTTGTTTAACTCTGTTGGTGTGTACGTCATTATGACTGTATGGACTTGTTCACTATTGAGCCAGATAATGCCCTACGAGGATTTTCTTCCAGAACTGTGTTTTTGTTGTTGTTGAGATAATTCATTTTTTAAAATTTTTGATTTTTCCATGTATCCATTGCTAATAACCTCAACCGACCTATCAGTTAATTTGTATTAACTGATTTCAATTAATTTGTACGATCTCTAAGTCATATATAGCCACTCAGTTCCCCCATCATCCTTTTCCCTGGTGCTTCACCTTCTCTAGCACCCCCATCCTTCCGCTTCAGTCTGAATGGGTTGTACTCAGGCCTAGTTCACTACCATCATTCAAGGGCTCTCCTTTACTCTTCTCCTTTCTTGGACACACTCTTTTCTGGATTCTGTATCATCTCATTTCATGGTTTATTGCATTGTTTTGGTAGAACTCATACACCAGTAGCTTTCGCAGAAAGGTACAAGGAGCTATACTTCTTTTGAATCTTTAACATATAAAAATATCTTTGCTGGGTGCAATGGTACATGCTTGTAATTCCAGCTCCTTGGAAGGCTGAGGTGGGAGGATTGCTTGAGGCCAGGAGGTCAAGACCAGCCTGGGAAACATGGCAAGACCTTGTCTTGTCTTCTGAAAGAACAACAACAACAAAACTTTAAGGCATGCTTAGATTTCCTTGATAATTTTACTACACACAGAAGTAAAAATGGAAATGATTATCCTTGAAATTTTGAAGACATTGGTCCGTTGTCTTCTAACATATTTGTGTATGATTTAATTTTTTCTTTTTCTCCCTGGAACATTTTAGAATCTTCTCTTAAGATGATTTTAAAGTTTCATAACTTCTGTCATGTATCTCGGTGTAGATCCTTTTAAAATTATTCTGGGCATTTTGCTTTCTCCATTTAGTCAGGAGGCCATTGTCTATCAGTCTGAGACATTGCCTAAGTTTTTAAAAAATAATTCTTTTAAAAATATTTCCTGTTGTTTATTAGGGCTTTAGGAAGATTCTCTACTTTCCTACCTTTAATATTTTCCATCTAGTTAAACGTTTTACTTTATTTTCTATGAGATCTCTTCAAATTAATCTTTCAACTAACTATAGAAATAAAACTTTCAATTATCCATATGGTTAACTTTGGGGCGCTATTGGCCTTTTTTCATAGCATCTCTTCTTGTATTTTGGAAGAGATTCTTATTCTCTCGGGGAATAGATTTTAAAACATTTTCTTCTCCCTAGAATGTCTGCATTTTTTTTTTTAAGACAGTCTTACTCTGTCACATGCAGTGGTGTGATCTTGGATCAATGCAACCTCTGCCTCCCGTGTTCAAGCAATTCTCTCACCTCAGCCTCCCAAGTAGCTAGGATTACAGGCATGCACCACCAGGCCTGGCTAATTTTTGTAGTTTTAGTAGAGACAGGGTTTTACCATGTTGGCCAGGCCTGGTCTTGAACTTGTGGCCTTAAGTAATCCACCCGCCTCAGCCTCCCAAAGTGCTGGAATTACAGGTGTGAACCACCCAGCCTGGCCATCTACATGTTTGTAGAAGGCTTTTTTTCTTCGTCTTTGTTTTGGATCTGACTTTCACTTTGCAGGCTTTATTTGAATGTTTACTGATCCTTGGCTGATCTAAGGCACTTAAAATTGGGTTAGAATTTTTGTGCACATGGATGGTGCCTGTCAATTACTGATTTTTCTTTAAAATGATGAAGCAGCAACTGGTCTTTTTTTGTCAAAGGAAACCCTCAAATATCAGTATGCATGCTCATTGAGATTCTCCTGAGGATAATTCCACCAGCCCTGCCTGAGATAAACCTGGATAGGCTCTTCAGGAAGCGGGATGGAGGAAGGGGACGGTGGGGTTCCCTGGTACAGTAATAGACTGATTCTTCCTCAGTTCCCACCACCTCATGCCTCATTTTCAGCCCTGAATTACACACACACCCTCTTTATCATTGTGCCTGCTGTATGTGAGTTTCTAACCTTCCTGGTTCAATGTCCTTGAGTAATATACTTCTTTGGGGGTTGGGGCAGGTAGAAGGTCCCTGGATGCAAAGGTCTAGCCTCCTTGTATAATGACTCGCACCCTCTGTTCCCCACACCTTTCCCCCTCCCCTTCAGCATGAGCCTCTTGGGCTTTGGACTATTTTGTTGAAATTCTCTGAGCATCACTTATGATATAAATCATTACAGACCCCTCTCGCTTTCCATAACCCAAACGCCAGTAAAATCTCTCATCTGCTCATGTTCCTGCTGCTGCTGGGGTGTGTGTGTGTGTGTGTGTGTGTGTGTGTGTGTGTGTGTGTATGTATGTACATATGTCGTCCTCTTAAAATAAATATGTTTACTGTAATTTTTATAGGATTTTTGGTGTGGATACAGGCATGTGTTTAATCTGCCATGTTTAACTGTAAGTCCATTTTATTTTGCCAAGGTATAAGACAGTTTAAAAACTTACTGTAATGGCAGTAATCATACCAGAGCTACACTGTTAAACAATTGCGCAAAATTTTTATTTTCTAAGCGTGCAGATTCAGTCCGATATTCATGGATTAGTCTAATTTATATGATTTCCTGAAAATTCCCCCTCCCCTATAATGAGATAGACTCTGAACTCGCATGAGTGTGAATGACATTTTTGAGTTGACCATTCAGACTTGCGCCCCTGCATGTATCTGCACACAGGCTCCGTCACATTTATATATCTCATTTTCTTCCTTATCCCACAGAAAACCAAATTCAGCCTGAGGTTTTGTTTTGTTTTGAGTTAAGTCTCTGACTGCAGATGTTGTCGTGCCCTGGGGGTGTCTGGCAGCCTCGTATCAGTTCAGCAGTTCTCTTCTGATGGTAACAAAGAGAAGATGTCACTGACGATGCAGGGCCATGCATGGAAATCTGGCTGTTCTTTTTCTGCACTCTGCTGTTTGTTGGGTGGGGTAGAAAAATGTATGAGAATTCTAGTTCTGATTAGCTGTGAATGAGACTTTTCTCAGTGGGAGTCCTCCAGACACCAGGGTGTGGAGACTGACTTCATTTCTGCTGCTTAGGGAGGTCTCAGTGGCCATTGGCACAGAGTGCTTGGAAGGCAGGAGAAACTGGCAAGATCAGCAGGGCTCTGAAATAGGGCGTCATGGGGGTTGAAACCAGGGCTGGGGCTGGTGTCCGTCAGTGCCACTGAGCAGATATGTGACCAGCTAGGTTTCTGGTCTCCTTGACCCCCTTGGAATTTCCCCATGACCTCACCTCCCCAGGGGTTGTAGCTAAAAAAATGAAAATCACAGAGCTGCCTTTAGCACAGCACCATTAAAATATATGAAATGAACAGTTCCTTAACGTTCAACAAACAGGAGCAGAGAAAAGTTACCTGTTAGACCTTAACCTGTCTGCTTCCTGGTTTCTTTTAGACCTTAGGCAAGTGTGATAGTTTCCATATTTATTTTTTTGCAAGTGGAAAAGCTGGAGAGAGAAGGAAATGAGCTAATAACCAGCTTTTCAAGAGTGCTGATTTCTGCATTTCTTAGTACAGGATTTTGCCAGGCCCTTGACATTCATTTAAAGAAAAAAAGAATTCTTTCTCCTTGAACATCTGTGCAAATCAATGGGGGTGGGAGTCTAGAGCCCGAGGAGATGTGAGATAACTTAGCACATTTCTGAAAGCTAGGATGAGAGACAGCAGATCCACGCTATTGTACTGCACTGGCAACAACCCAATAGCAAAGGCAGACCAATGAAATGTGCCAAAAAGATGCATTCACAGTGTGGTATAATCACATTTTGAAAAATGTGCAGTAGATAAGTAGGGAAATACACATTCTGGTTGCTTCATAAATAAAAACAGTTAAGGATGTCTGTCTTTCTCATGTTTTTTAGCTCCAGCAATGGATGTGTACTTCAAAAAATTCACTGCATCAGTTTGGCATAGAGCTCTTTTCAAATTCAGCATCATTTCAGTGCATTTCAGCCTTCTACATAGCACTCAGCCAGGAAATCTCAGGTTTAATTAGGTCATTTGTTCTTCAGAGTTCTGTCCTTGCAAAACAGGAGAGGAATTTTTATGGGCAGTTGGCACACAGAAAAAGTCAACAGGAAAATGTTCTTGTTTTCTTCAATTTTAGTTAGTACTTATGAAAATTCCTTAGAAGGAATTTTGTATATTTCAAGATATTAATCAACCTGAGTACAATGTGTTCAGGTTTTGATTTTCATGTGCTGTAGGTTTTTGCCTCTCTGCCTGGAGTCTTTGGAATCCTAGGGGGTTTGTGACCCTGGAGTGCAGGCCTGTGAGGCATTTTCAGGATTTCAGAAGCCCTAACGAGAAACTCTCGCAGTCATGGGGAGGGGGACCGGAGCTGCCTCCGTAAGTCCATGCAAATTAATGAAAACCTCAAAACATTGTTTGGTTTTGCCAGATTTTTCTCACATTGCTCATGTTGATTCAGAAGGACTTAATAACCATTACGTGTGCCTAAAGTGAAAGGAAAAAAGGTTGTTGTTAACTGCAGCCTGGCTGATGTGTTCCTCTGACAGAAAGGATCGGGGTCGGGGTGTGATGTGGTGGGACCTGGTCCAGACAGGATAAAGTGCCGGTAACCACGGTGCTGACTTTGAAAGCCAGCTGGCCTCATACTGCTCTTCCAATTCCCCGGCAGTGTGCTGTGTAAGGTGGTGCAGTGCTGATGGCGGAACTGCCCTCATCTCTGTTCTCTGCTATTTCAGCAAAAGACTGAGGGGTCGCTCCAGCGTTGTGACCTTGGAGTGCGGTGATGGGAAGGACTCAGCTCCCAGGGAATGTGTGCACTCCCTGCAGTCCTGCTTGCTTCTTTCCTTCCAACTCCAGAATGTTTGTTTCATATATTAATGTGAAAAATATACAGAGAAAAGACTGGAAGGAAACTGGCCAAAAATGCTAGCAGATTTTAACACTCTGTGTTAGTAAACCAAATTGCCAAATTTAGCAGCGCTTAGCAGTGATCGCCTTTCTGCTTAATTTTGCAAATGATCGATCATGAACCTTATTCTGTCATTTTAAAAATGGAATAAGAACTATATATCTTAGTGTATATTTGGAATGTTTTCAAAAGGTTGGTGACTTGGAGCACTTGTTGACAAGGTTCACAGGTGTAGCTGAGTCTGGTGTCTGTGGTTGGCGGGGAGGTCTTAAACACACATGAATCATTGTAAAGAAACTCAAGTGAGCCTTGTGAGGAAAATCCTGGAGCCGGAGCTTAGTTTCTGCTTCAGAGTGCCTGAAAGTTTCATATTTCTTCTTTTGTGCAGATTCCAAATGTTTTTGGAAGGCTTGAAAGTGAATAAAATAGCCCTTTGACAGAACTGACAAAAATGAAGGGACTTGGGGGGGGGCCCAGTAAGTCATTGTACACAAGCTTTGTGTTGTTAGCTTTGGCAAGGACAATTCTTAGAGAAAGCTCTATGTGAAATGCCAGAATAAATGGCTCACTTTTATGGGGCACTTGAACTGTCTGCCTTATCGACTATCAAGTTGCCATTTTCTCTGCTTGAACTATATGTTTATAGCACATACTATATGTCAGGCACTGTTCTAAATGCTTTGTTAGTTTTCGCTTCAAAACAACCCTGTGAGATAGATACTATGTATAAGGAAACTGAGGCACAGACAGGTAAAGTAACATACCCAAGGTCATGCAGCTGTAACTGGTAAAACCATGACTTGAATCCTATCTCGCTCCTGGGTCTGTGCCCTTAACCACTGCTTTGCTTGTGACCGGAACCTGGCCATGGTGGTGGGTGGGTGGTTGGGTGTGGTTCAATGTCAGAGTGAAGTGGAAAGTGTTGCTGAAGTTCGCTCTGCAGCAGGTGCTTGGGTAGCCAACTGCTAGGTTGCTTGGTTTGACTGACTTTCCACTGATTGACTTTTTAATTGAGATACCTGTTGGCCATTAAAAAACAGAAAATATGTGAGACATGGTTTTAGCCTTCAAGGAATTCACAGCCAAAGCTGAGATATGAGATAGACTTTTATAAAAATTTACATAATCTAAGTCAGTTCCTTGTAAGGAACTCAGCGGTGAGGAACTCAGTGCACATCTGCTGGTGTTTGTCTTGGGAGAGGAATATGTTGCCGTTTTAAGTGAGAGGATGTTAACATCAGCCAAACGAAATGAAATCCAAACTTAAGCGTGGATATTCTTCTGTCAACTCCTCCCCTCCTTGGTTCTTAACTGATATCCCTTATTTGCTCTTTTACTAACTCTTGAACCCCATCCTCTCCCATTCCTCCCAGTCTTGGTTCTGTCATCCCTCCTATCTGAGATATCTCTTTTGTTTTAGCTTTTTTGAAAAAAAAATTTTTAATTGTAGTACAAAACATAAAATTTACTCTTAACCATTTCTAAGTGTTCACTCATATTAACTATATACATATTGATGTGTAACAGAGCTTTATAAGTTTTTCCTCTTGCAAAGCTCAAACTCTGCCCATTAAACAGCTCGCCACTCCTGCTCCTCCTAGCCCCTGGAAACCACCATTCTACTTTTTTTTAATGTAATTTTGACAACCCTAGATACCTTAAATTAGTGAAATCATACAATGTATTTGTCTCTTTGTGACTAGTTTCTTTCACTTAGCACAGTGTCGTCTTCAAGGTTCATTCAAGTTGTAGCATGTGATCCTTAAAAGCATCCGTTTAAATCTTGAAAAGGATTTCCTTCCCGTTCAGGCTGTGTCTATGTATGTATAATATTGTGTTTGTCCATTCATCCATCCATGGACACTTGGGTTGTTTACACCTCTTGGCTTTTGCGAGTAACACTGCAGTTAACATGGGAATGCAAATACCTCTCTGAGATCTGGATTTCAGTTCTTTTGGTTACATACCCAGGAGAGGGATTGCTGGAGGGCTGTCATCTCTAATCTTGAGTACTCAACAGGCCGCTTCTCCCCGGTGTCCAGAAAGACCTGAGTCTTTCTCATCTCTTTTTTCCTAAAAAACAACAAAATGTATTTTTAAATGTAAGAATTATGGGAAACCTAAGCCATGGGAATTTTACCCTCATCGGGGTCTTCTGTGAAATGGGAATTTTCCCCACTTTCTGTAGCCCGAAGCTTCTGCAGTTTCGCCATCAGCTCTTTGGCTGGGTTGAAGATGCCGCCAGTCGGCTGGTCACAGACGTAGCAGCGCGGGGTGGCTCGGAAATGCCCCAGCGCGCAGCTCTCGCAGAAAAAATGTCTGCACTTGGTGACCACTGGGTTTTGGAAGGCCTGGCGACATATGAAACACTTGAATGGTATTTCCTTTTCCTCGCTTCCCACTTCATGGTTTTCGTCCTCGCAGATACCGTAGCGGCCCTCTTCCAGCTCCTGTTCAATTTGCCACCCGTGCTTGTAATCGGAACGGTCGTGGAGGAATTTGCAGCTGTCCCCGAAGCCGCAGAAGCCGGTCTCCTTGTAGTCCTTGCAGATGTCAGGCTGGTAATCCCAGCGCACGGTGGCACGCAGGTGCCTCGGCGCAGGGATGGGGCCCTTCTTCGCCATTCCTGAGGAGGTGTTGCCCATGGACGTGTCCTTGGGCTTCAGGTACCTTGGGTAGTTGTGCATTCCCCGGTAGATCTGGTCGTGTTCCTGGCCCCGCAGTGCCTCTTGCACCCGCTGGCTGCGCTTGAAGATGGCCTGTGTATCGCGCTTCTTCTCGGTGTCCTGTTGGAAGTCAGCGGTGGCCCCCATGTCCTCTGGCCCCACCGGCTTCGCCGAGCGGGTGGACCTGTATACCATGCCGAGGCTCTCGGCTGCTGCCTCTTCGCCCCTCAGGTCACCGTGGGCCGCCTTCTGCCGGCCATGGAGGCCCCGGGGCCTCGGTGCCACCCGCCGGGGCCTAGCCACCGTGTCACCCTCGTCCCCGCTGCTGCTGCTGCTATCTCTGCGCTCAGGGTCGCAAGCCGGGCGCTTTCTGAGGCCTGCAGCCCCTTTACGTCCAGGCTTTTTGAAGAGGAAGGTGCACGTCTGATCTGCCTGGTTGGCCGTCCTTCCTGGAGAAGACGGTGCTGCCATGTTTGAGTCTCAGGATCCAAACAGCCGTGGCGCGCACCGCTTTTGCGTCACCTTTGCGTAACCTTTACGTCCCCTTTGCGTAACCTTTGCGCCACCTTCACATCACTGCACGTGGGGCGTGGCCCCTGCCGTCCTGAAAAGCAAAAGCATGTAAAATAAAAGCTTCTTCTAGGCCAGGTGCGGTGGCTCATGCCTGTAATCCCAGCACTTTGGGAGGCAAGGCAGGCGGATCACCTGAGGTCAGCAGTTCAACATGCTGAAACCCCGTCTCTACTAAAAATACAAAAATTAGCTGGGCCTTGTAGCGTGCGCTGGAAGTCCCAGTTACTTGGGAGGCTGAGGCAGGAGAATCGCTTGAAGCAGGAGAATCGCTTGAAGCAGAGGTTGCAGTGAAAGGAGATCACACCACTGTACTCTAGCCTGGGTGACAGAGTGAGACGCTGTCTCTAAAAAAAAAAAAAAAGGAAAAAAAACAACTACAATTTCCCCTGCCTTTCTTTCCCTTGACCTGCCCGGCTAGCCCTCAGATAGAGTCCTTGAGAGTCATCTTCGCTTGCTCCTCAGCTCCCTCAGTGCACACTCATGTTTCAACAGATTCCTAAAAGACTGGTTGGAATCAGTCCAGGTCATAGAGAATCTGTGGTGCTCATCCTGAAACACAGGTGCTCGAAATGTGTTTTTAAAAGCAACATATGCACAGTGCAGAAAACAAAAAGATACAAGCAAAAAGTAAGACACATATAATCCCTCCCGTCAAAGATAACCACTGTCAACAGTTTTGTTTCTGTTCTTTTCATCGAGCCTTTGTTAAAAGACTGTCATATATCACACTGCACCTGTGGTTGTGTGGCTGGCTTTCATTTTGAAATAAAAGTAACACATGTAAACGTTTCAGAAAAAATTATCAAGCACTTATTGTAATGGAAATTAGCTGTCCCCTGGCCAGCTTCTCCACACGCCAATTCCTCATACTTAAGATAATCATTTCCTTTTTTTTTTTTTTTTTTTTTTTTTTTGAGACAGAGTCTTGCCCTGTCGACCAGAGGGAAGTGCAGAGGTGTGATCTCGGCTCACTGCAACCTCTGCCTCCTGGGTTCCAGCAATTTTTCCTGCCTCAGCCTCCCAAGTAGCTGGGATTGCCGGCGTGTGTCACCACACCCAACCCACTTTTTTGTTTTTAGTAGAGACAGGGTTTCAGCATGTTGGCCAGGCTGGTCTGGAACTCCTGACCTCAGGTGATCCGCCCACCTCGGCCTCCCAAAGTGCTGGAATTACAGACGTCAAGCACCGCACCTACCTTCAAATATTTGTAGTCTTTTTTTTTCTTATGTTTATCTTCAAGTTGTGAAATAATTCATTTACAGAATTTAAATGGATTCCAGTTCTTACTTAGCCGATGCATGCCATAAAATGTTACGTGCAATTTCTTTTTCAAATTTAGGTTCTATCTCTTTGCTTACTAGAATGGAAGATGAAATTTAACTCACTGGTAGTGCCTGCAAAATACTGGCTGCTGTGGGAAGAGGGAGAAGTTGTGTGGGTCTCTGTTCCTAGACACCAAGGCATCCTCAGTAGGAGGAAATGTGATGAATAAGCTTACAGTGTAAAGAACAATCCACCATGTGTCATTTTTCTCTTAGGATAGTAATTCTAGATTTTTCTTCAACTGTTAGAGCCCATCTTTCATGTTGGAAGTTTTTCTAAAATACTTGATTATCTCCAGCTGTTTATACTTAGAGTGAGGCGTGTAAAAGCTGGCTCGAATCCACTGGTATTGTGGGGCTTATACACTGGTGGACTCTCCCTTGTGTGATCCAGTTGGAACACGTCTTTTTTCTTGAGGACCCCCAGATGTTGGTGTCCATGTTAGTATGTTTTCATGCTGCTGATAAAGACATACTTGAGACTGGGCGGTTTACAAAAGAAAGATGTTTAATGGACTTACATTTCTGTGTGGCTGTGGAGGCCACACAATTATGGCAGAAGGTGAAAGGCATGTCTCACATGGTGGCAGACAAGAGAGGAGAATGAGAACCAAGTGAAAAGGGTTTCCTCTTATAAAACCATCAGATCTCATGAGACTTATTCACTACCAGAGAATAGTGTGGGGGAAACTGCTCCCAGGATTCCACTGTCTCTGATAATTGGGTCCTTCCCACAACACAAGAGAATTATGGGAGCTACAGTTCAAGATGAGATTTGGGTGGGAATACAGCCAAACCATATCAGTGTCCGTAGGTCTTTTCTGCCAGGTTCTCGAGTTTCTACAGAGAAGATTTCTCTCATGGTTCCACTGTGGGGTGTGATCTTTGCTGCCAAAATTCTGTGATCAGAGCTGTAGACGTGGACTGGGAAGGGAAGGCCTTGTAATTTGGTGTGTAAACTTTGACTTAATCCCTCATTTTCAGTACAGCATCTTATTCCTACCTTTGGTTGTTTCTGGGCCCTTTGAGCATAGGTCCTCTCAGATTCAGCCTCCACAAAAAAAATATCTCCTGCTTCTGCCAGGCTAGGGAACGGGTAGGTGCCTGGCTGCATAGGGTGGGATATTGTGTTACTTTTACATTGCTATAAAGGAATGCCCGAGGCTAGGTAATTTATAGAGAAAAGAGGATTAATTGACTTATAGTTCTGTAGGCTGTACAAGCAGCATGGCGTTGGTATCTGCTTCTGGTGAAGGCCTCAGTAAGCTTCCAGTTGATCATAGTGGAAGGCAAAGGGGGAGCAGGCTGTGTCACATGGCAAGAGTGGGAGGAGCCATGCACTTCTAAACAACCAGATTGTGAACTCAGAGCAAGATCTCACTTATCACCCAGGGAATGGTGCTAAACCACTCATGAGGGATCCACCCCATGATCCAGTCACCTCCTACCAGGCCCCACCTCCAACACTGGGAATTACAGTTCAACATGAGATTTGGAAGGGAACAAGTATCCAAACCATATCAGAGATTTTTCAGATTCTCAGCCAGTCTTCTTGTGTGCAGCCATATCTGTTTTCAGTGGTATTTGATTCTTGCAGTTCCTGGGGTTTGTCTTGAAATTGGCGTGCTGCTGCTTGTCATCTCCCTCTGCAGCCTTCAGTTTCAGCCTTCTTCTGAGTTAAAGATTCTTCAGTTCACTTTCTTTCTTCTAAAATATCATTGATATTCTTGTTTTCTCTGCTGTCTCTTTCTTCTGGCTCGTTTTGTGGGAGTCTGCCTTTATAAAATAATGTTTATCATTTTAATGGGATTTTGGGAGGGAATAGGGGTGAATGCTTGAGTGCAGTTGGCAGTGTTGAATGAGGAATGTTAGTGGGCTGGCTTCACTTGTTAAGTATCTTCCCCTGTTCCTTAGTATTTCTCCATAATGTGCATTTTAATGCGTGCATGATGATCAATTGTATGATTCTGTTATGCCTTATTGTCCTATGATTTTGTTGTTAGATTATGTGTTTCCTCATTTATATGCCTTTCCCTGTCTTTACATTTGCTTTCTTAGGTTAGATTCCTAGAAACAGAATTATAGAGTTTAAGCATTTTATTTTTTATTTTTGGGACGGAGGCTGGAGTTCAATGGTGTGATCTCAGCTCAATGAATAAGCATTTTTAAGACTTTTTTTCTTTTGAGACAGAATTTCCTCTTGTCACTTCCTGAAAGAGTTTTATTGTAGGTAATCTACCAGGCATGCGTGAGTATAGCTGTTTCATTGCAGATAGCACTTCTCCTCGCTGGTGTAGGCCCACAGAGGTCTGCTAAGTGAATGAAAAAAATGGGATGAACCAAATGAACTTGAGTAATTCTGTCAGCTTACATGTTACGAAGTTTGGCTGTCTGAGGTCACATCCTGGCTCTGTGACCTAGAGCAAATGACTTAACTGCCCTGGATTTTAGTTTTGTCCCTGTGAAGTGGGCAATAATAGGAATAACAATAAGTGAATAGACTTAAGTTTAGATTTTTGCCTGGCAGGAATGGAGACGAGCAAAACCAATAAAGTCAGCAGTAAGATTTTTCTTTATTATTAAAAAGTGGCTTGTTTGGAAAGAGGTGATACAGTCATATTACAAAAAAAGTCAAACAATATAAAAAGTACAAAGAAGAAATGAAAAAAACTCACCCTAAATCTTACCATTTAGAAATAATATTGTTAACTTTTTTTTTTTTTTTTTTTTAGAGAGAGAGTCTCACTGTCACCCAGGCTGGAGTGTAGTAGCACAATCACAGCTCATTGTAACCTCTGGGGCCATACACCTGGCTGATTTTTGCATTTTTTGTAGAGGCAGAGTCTCGCCATATTGTCAGGCTGGTCTCAAACTCTTGGGTTCTAGTGATCCACCCGCCTTGGCCTCCCAAAGTGCTGGGATTACAGGGGTGAACCACTGTGCCAGCCACAGTGTTTTATTTAAAGAAGCCCTGGGGTAGGTACTATGTTCCTTGAGGTCTTACACTTAAGCATAGTTGTTCTTTGCTTTTATATTTGAAGGACAGTTTGGCTGAGTACCAAAGTCTTGTGCCATACTTTCTTGCCCTCAGAATTTCTTAGACATAGATCCCATTCTTTTTTAGCACTGGATATTTCTGGAGGAGAAAGCTGCGGCTGGGTGAATGTTTCTTTCTTTTGCCTTTGAGTAGCTTTTCCCATTGGATGTGCCCATGGGGTTCTCTTATTCTTTTTGAAGTTTAGAGTTTTACCGGTATTGCATGGGCATTGGCTGTTTTATGTCACTTTCCTGGTACGTCCTGTACTATAATATCTGTTGATTTAAGTCTGTCTTTGTATTAGTAAAATTTTAAGATCCTTTAATATTTTTGCATATATTTTGAATAATGCTCACTTTTTAGGAACCATATAGTTGTTTTATCTCCTTTGTCTTCTAAATCTAGCATGTTTTCTTGTTATCGTTTGTGTATCTTTGTTCCTCTTGTGGTTCCTTTTAGTAATTTTGAGTGATATCCTTGTTTGCTCTCTGCTTTTGTTTATAGGAGTTTACACTGTGTTTTATTTTTGTAGTTATATGGCTTCCATTCTGAATTTTTTTTCAGTCCATTTATTTCTTCAGCTCTATCAGTCCATTTAAAATCTCTTAGATTGATGTCAGTTCTTTGAAATTTCATATCTAGTCTCTGAGCCCTTTATTTTTAGAGGAACCACTTTAATATTTTTGAGCCAATGGAGGACTATATTTTCAGAGCTCTTAGTGTGTTACCTTTGTTTTTCAGGCCCAGCTTCCTGGGCATGGGACCTGTGTATCCACGTAGAGGTCTGTGATTGGACCAATGCTCTGCTCTCATTGTCTTGAAATTCTTAGTAATTTCTGAACAGGCGGGTGCAGTGGCTCACACCTGTAATCCCAGCACTTTGGGAGGCCAAGGCGGGCAGATCACGAGATCAGAAGATAAAGACCATTCTGGTCAACATGGTGAAGCCCTGTCTCTACTAAAAATAAAAAAATTAGCTGAGTGTGGTAGCATGCGCCTGTAGTCCCATTTACTCGGGAGGCTGAGGCAGAATTGCTTGAACCCGGGAGGTGGAGACTACAGTGAGCCGAGATCGCGCTGCTGCACTCCAGCCTGGGTGACAGACCGAGACTGTCTCAATAATGGTAATAATAATAATAATAATAATTTGTGAACAGTAGGCACTGCATTTTCATTATACAGCAGCTTCTGTTGATAATTTTTACAAATGTGCATTATTATCTGCCTTTGCCTGTGTTCCTGCTCTGTGGTCACTCATCTTTGAGGCTGAGCTGTTTGCTGCAAAAACTGATGTGGGTCTGTTGAGGACTGGAAGGCAGGGGTGGGGCGTGTTGTGAGACATCTGCTCACACTCGCTGCCTCCACCGTGCTCCGAGCAATTGTGTTATTTCTTTTACCTTGAGAATAATCCTCCTTCGGTGTTTGGCTTTCAGGAGGCTTGTGTGTCTCATAGTCTGTCCCCTGAGGGCCCCTGCTCTCTGAGGCTAGGCTTGGCATATGGTGGACGTGGCAGTTGTTCCCGCAGCCCCTTTCTTCACTCTTAGTTTCCTGCTAATCCAGGCCAGGTCATAGGTATTAAAAATAACGTCCACTGTTTCTCCTTCACTTCCACCTTCCCAGCCAGATTTTAACTTTTAAAATACTTGAGAAGGGAAAGCAGGAAAGCAGTGTCAGACCCAAAGAAACAGCAAGTATTTTTTTTTTTTTTTTTTTTTTGAGGTTGAGTTTCACTCTTGTTGCCCAGGCTGGAGTGCAGTGATGAGATCTTGGCTCACTGAAATCTTTCGCTTCTGGGTTCAGGCGATTCTCCTGCCTCAGTCACCAGAGTAGCTGAGATTACAGGTGCCTGCCACCCTGCCCGGCTAATTTTTGTGTTTTTAGTAGAGACAGGGTTTCAACCTGTTGGCCAGGCTGCTTTTGAACGCCTGACCTTGGGTGATCTAGCCGCCTCAGCCTCCACAAAGTGCTGGGATTATAGGCATGAGCCACACACCTGGCCGCCAGCAAGCATTTTAATGTGTCATTTTAAAGTTCTGTGCTAATGAGGGTGCAGGAGGTTATTTGATTATTGGAAAATGGTTCATACTATATTAAAATTTAAAGGGGCTTCATAAAGCAGTATGTGTGGTATGATCCACCTGTTGTTGTTTGATTTAAGGAAGTATGACTCTACATCAAAAAATATTTGAAGGAAAAAAATACCAAAATATGATTGCCTGGATTCCTAACATCCATCCTGCTTCCGCCTGCGGTGACTTTGTGTAGCAGTGGCCAACTCCTCAGCCTTTCCCCATGGTCCTATGCTCTAAGAATTCATGAGGGACTTGTTTCTAAACAGATTGTTTCTAGTACTTTGTCTCCTCTGCTTTTGTGGATTAAAATCAATTCATTCTATTGTTTTTGGCAAATACTTCAAGCTAATGAGTATTTCAAGATACATAATTTTATTGATGAGATACTTTAAATAGAGAAGAACCAGTTTCACAACCAGCTCTCTTGAAAAACAAAACAAAACTCTTAATTCATAGAGTTTGCCAGTTTCCGTGGTGTAAATCCACCATGGCCAGTTGCAGGCTACTAACGTGACACCACTGCCCGCAGAATTAGGAAGAAGTGTGCGGTAGCACATTCCTACGTAGTATTGCTACTGTCCAGATGCAGCAGGCAGAATAACCTCACAATCCCAGCTAGGTAAAAGTAAGATGTAAAATAATTAGGAAGTGATGATTTTTGAGCATTTATTACTTCTGTGAAATTTATACTTAATAAATATTGATATAATTTATTTTAATCCATGTCTTTAACAACTGGCTGGTAAAAATTCCTGAAAATTTAACAGTGGGTCCCCATGAGTTGATACAGAAGCAGTATACGACTGGAAAGAGCGCTTGAATTTTTAAAAAGGGCTTAACAGGGCAAGTCAAGAGAGTGAAGCATGCAGGTGCTGGAATTGGTATGGTAAAGTTCTCCACACTTGATCTTAGCCAAAAGGCCGAGAAGCGATGGTATGGTAAAGCTCTCTACAGTTGGTTCAGGTGCCATTTTGCCCTAGATCTTTATTTGGGGGGGGGGGGCTTGCTTTCTGTTTAAGGTCCCATATGATCGGAACACTGATAGAAGACTTGGGAGATAATCAAGTGCCCTGCTCCATAGTGTGTAATTTTCTTGGCATTTGAAATAGGATGGTACCTTTCTTGATACCATTCCTGGGAATCAGTATAGGTTCCTTTAGAACCCTTTTAATACATCCCAGGTGATTTTGATTCTGACAGTTACTCAGTCATCTTTTTCTTTGCCGTGTTGGTAAACTGTATATAAAATTTACTGTCTTTTTTTTTTTTTTTTTGAAATGGAGTCTCCCTCTGTTGCCCAGGCTCTAGTGCAGTGGTGTGATCTCAGCTCACTACAGCCTCAGCCTCCAGGCTCAAGCAGTTCTCCTGCCTCAACCTCCCAGGCTCAAGCAGTTCTCCTGCCTCAGCCTCCCAAGTAGCTGGGATTACAGATGCATGCCACCACGCCTGGCTAATTTTTGTATTTTTAGTAGAAATGGGGTTTCTCCATGTTGATTAGGCTGGTCTCAAACTCCTGACCTCAGGTGAACCCTCAGCCTCCGAAAGTGCTGAGATTACAGGCGTGAGCCACTGCACCCGGCCACGTTTACAGTTTTAATCATTTTCAAGTGTGCAACACAGTGGTACTGTGTGTACTCACATTACTGTGCGACCAGCACCACCATCATCTCTAGGACTTTTTCATCTTTCTCCTCTCTCCCCACTGCCCCTGGTAACTCTCTTCTGCTTTCTGTCTCTCTGAATTTCCCTATTCTAGATATCTCATGGAAGAAGCATCATACAGTATTCATCCTTTTGTGACTGGCCAATTCCACTTAGCATAGTCTCTTCATGGTTCATCCATGTTATAGCATGTGTCAGAATGTCCTTATTTTTAAAGGCTGCATAATAATCCATTTTATGTCTGTCCTACGTTTTTGTTTATCCCTCTGTTTGTTGCTTCTACATTTTGGCTGTTGTGAATAAGGATGTTATAGACCGGGTGTGGTGGCTGATGCCTGCAATCCCAGCACTTTGGGAGGCTGAGGTGGGCGGATCAGTTGAGGTTAGGAGTTCGAGATCAGCCCAGCAAACCTGGTGAAACTCCATCTCTACTAAAAATACAAAAATTAGCTGGGCGTGGTTGTGTGTGCCCGTAGTCCCAGCTACTCAGGAGGCCAAGGCACGAGAATCACTTGAACCTGGGAGGCAGAGGTTGCAGTGAGCTGAGATTGCACCAGTGCACTCTAGCCTGGGAGATAGAGTGTGACTCTGTCTCAAAAAAATAAAATGCTGTGAACATGCATCTACACATATGTCTGTTCAAATTTCTCCTTTGGTTTCTTTTGAGTATATACCCAAAAGTGGAATTGCTGGATCCTATGGCAATTCTATGTTTGATTTTTTGAGGAATGGCCGTACCATTTTCTACAGCTTATTCATTATTTTTTGACCTGGAAACGAATGTATCTTTCAAAAATGATTGCACTGCCTTGTTTGCATCCCTTCCCTTGCAGGTAGTATGTCTTTCTATGAGCTTCCTCTTTGGTGATGGTGTTCTTTCAACATCTCATATTTGAATGTTGACACCGTAATGTGATAGTCCAGTTAAGAGCAGAGATACTGTCACGTAAGGCGTTGTATGATAATTGCAGAAGAGAAACACAAGATTTTTTTTTTTTTTAATTTAGATGGAATCCCACTCTGTTGCCAGACTGGAATGCAGTGGTGCGATCTTGGCTCACTGCACCTTCCACTTCCCCGGTTCAAGTGATGCTCCTGCCTCAGCCTCCCGAGAAGCTGGGATTAGAGTAGCTGGGACTATAGTCTCCTGAGTAGCTGGGACTATTCTATTTCACCATGTGTTGGCCAGGATGATCTCGATCTCCTGACCTTGTGATCCGCCTGCCTTGGCCTCCCAAAGTGCTGGGATTACAGGTGTGAGCCACTGCGCCTGGCCAATGCTTTGAGCCCTCAAAAAGAGGGGAACAGGAAAAGTTTCATGGCATTTGAGATCATCTTTGATAAAGGAACAGAATGTTGGCAGGTAGAGATGTAGGGGAGGAGGCTTGAGGCAGTGGTAAGGAAAGGGGCTCTGTGTCCTGCGGAGAAATAAGGAAAGTCTTGGAAGGTAAGTTTATGTCACCTTACAGGGCCTTGAATGTAACTTACTCAACTTTGTAAGAAATGGAGAGCTGTGGAAGACTTTCAGCCGGAGAGCAATGTGGTTATAGCTGAGTGGAAATCATGTTAATCCAGAAGTTCCTGGATTACCATATGGAGCTGGAGACTGGCTGCTGAAACCATGATCTAGTGGAGAGGGCTGTTGGGGACATGCACAGTTACCTTATCTTCATTTTCCTCTTGTTGATGTAATTTCTGTGACCAGAGTCTTGTTCTATTTTTAGCTGTCACCTGTGTACCTTCATGTAAAGCATGATGTTCAGTATTACATGTAACAAATGTTGAACCTTCTCTGGGGAGTCAGTCCAATCATTAAGACCATTATTTTGACTTGAGAAAAGGAAAATGAAAGTCCCTGGGAAAAGTTTCACATTTGCTATTTTGTGCTGGGAGAGCAGATGTCCTCGGAGCTTGCAGTCCCTTGGATTGGGTGCAGTTTGCTCTGCTGAGCGTGAGCTGACAGCACTGCCCACTTGAACGTCCCGCCGCTCGTCCTTCAGGGTGAGCACAGTCTCCTGCTGGTGCCGAACATCCCTCGCGTTTCAGCAGCACCCGCGTGGGCCTCTGGTTCACAGGACTGTCCTGAACAGAATGGTTTCTGTGAGAAAGAAGGCTTCATACAAATTTGTTAAAAGAAAGAAGTTTCGGGCCGGGTGCGGTGGCTCACACCTGTTACCCGGTACTTTGAGAGGCCTAGGCAGCAAGATCACCAGGTCAGGAGTTCGAGACCAGCCTGGACAACATGCTGAAACCCTGTCTCTACTAAAGATAAAAAAAAAAAAAAATTAGCTGGGTGTGGTAGCGCACACCTGTAATCCCAGCTACTTGGGAGGCTGAGGCAGGAGAATCACTTGAGATAATCTTTGATAAAGGAGTAGAATGTTGACAGGTGGAGCTATGGGGGAGGCGGAGGTTGCAGTGAGCCGAGATCGTGCCATTGTACTCTAGCCTGGGTGACAGGGCAAGACTCCATTTCAAAAAAAGTTTGTAGATACAAAGGTGAGGCTAAGCTGTCTTAAGGCTTAAAGTAGTGCCCTTTTGCCTTGACTGCTTCCTGGGCTGACAGGGCTAACCTGCGGGCCTCACTGTGGCTCTGAGGAAGGCGGGGGCTAAAGTGTCCACACCTTCTGCCCTCTGAAGGCCCTTCCTTCCTTGAGAGAAGTCCCTGTGCAGTCCTCCTTCAGAAGTGTTTGTGGGGGGAATTGGGAACCCACGTCATGCACATCCAAGGCTCACCACATGGGCCCAGGCTCCTTTCTCTCATGGACACTGATTGACTTCACATGTGGTGAGGACTCTTTGGCCTCTGGATCCAGCATGTTTCTGAGGTTGTAACTCCAGGTTGGTGGCAAGCCGATAAGGCTCAGGGAGGCTGGCCAGTTTCACAGGTGTCAAGTGGCCATCGGCTGCCAGCCTCGTGGGCCACAGGGCAGAAGGGTGTGTTTCCTCCGCTACCTGTCTTATGATATGGGGCCACTTCTCATGATGTCCTCAGTGAATGGCCCAGGCTGGGTGGCCTGATGGGTGCTGGCCTGTTAGAACATACTCATTAACAAGGGGTAAGATCCAGGTGTGCCTGGTGGCCAAGAACAGGAACTCACACCCCCTGGCAGGATTTTAAGTAGATCAGGCAGCTGGGGCAAGTTTCTTAAGGCTGTGGTCAGAAATGAGTACTTAAAAAATATTTTGTATTTTGTTGTCATAAATCAGTACAGGAAGAGCACTTAAAATATATTTAAGGCCTTTAATTTTTAATGCATTCTTAAATAAATGTTCTTTGTCTACCTAAATTACCATGGACACTGTTTCAGGCCAAGTTCACAGAAGAGATTTTTTTTCATTTTCGTGCTATGCTTTGGTCATTGTAACAGGCTGACAACAGCTTTTGAGGATGAGAGAATCATTTAAGACTCTGTTAAGAAACCTGGTATTATAATGAGCAGAACAGAAAGGGATTTGAGTACATGATAAATTTGTTAACCAGATTATGTAAATTGTAGGAATAGAAATTCCCTAACCAATCCAATATGTATTCAAATTAAACATGTATTCAATAGGGAGAATATTTACTTATTATTGCCATGCATATTATGGAAACTTCTCAAGTCAGGCCTCATTGAATTTTCAATTTGAAAACTAGTTTGAGGCATAATGTAATAAATCTGTCGTGCATTTTTATTTTCAGTTCCCCAGGAAAGACTTCAGATGAAGATAGTACATTATCACAATTTCAGGAGCAACAGTTGAGATTTGTGATTTCTGTTAACAAAAGCCTTTTGGGTTGGCTATTCTTGTTGAAAAACTTAATTAAAAATTATTTTATATTGCTTATTTAAAAAATGTTTACCTTTTTCTTGCAAGTTGTTTCTCTTCGGATTATACTGTTTCCTTGACTAGAAATGTCTGTTTTTAGTGACCAAAGTTTGCCCTTTTCTTCGGCTCTTGGCCTGTTGTCACTGTCCTTCCCTCTCATCCTGCCCCTCTGCTTCTGTTGACCCTGTCTGTAATGGCTTTATACTAACTTTTCTCTTTTTGAGCTGATCTGTTGAAAAATTGTAATGGTGGTGGGATTAAAGAGATCCCTACTTCTTTGTCATTTCTTGTTAAAAACAAGCTTTTTTTTTTTTTTTTTGCATCAATATAACCACACCTTTTTACAGTGAACTCTTGTTCCTGCCTTGCACCTCCACACCACCAGCGTAAATGGTAAAACTTTGAAAACTTCCCTTTTTCTCAGGCTGTTATTTCTAGAGATACATTCATTATAAATCAATGTTTGAAGAAGCTCCTACGTGAAAGTCTTTAGCTCTGTATGTGTTTATTTTGTACTTTCCCCATCTTCCAAACTTACGAGTAGCAAAATCAAGGTTGACTGATAGGAAATTTGTAGGGTCTGTTTCCTTCCCAGATGAGAAATAGGTAATAAGCATCATATGGCATTTCTTTTTATTTACTTATTTATTTATATTTGTTTATTATTTCTAGAGACAGGGTCTCGCTCCGTTACCAGGGCTGGAATGCAGTGGCACGATCATAGCTCACTGCAGTCTCAGCTCCTGGCCCCCAGTCATCCTCCCACCTCAGCATCCTGAGAAGCTAGGACTGTAAGTGCATGCCACCATGCCCAGCTTTTTTAGTTTTTTTATGTTTGTTTTTTGTTTTTGGAGAGACAGGGTCTTGCTATGTTGCCAAAGCTGATCTTGAACTTCTGGCCTCAAGTGATCCTCCCCACTTGGCTTTCCAAAGTACTTGGATTATAGGCATGAGCCAACGTGCCCAGCCTCATATGATATTTCAAATAGATTGTTTCCATGATTTTCTTTTTTAAAATAACAACAGTGGTGGGGCGTGGTGGGTCACACCTGTAATCCCAGCACTTTGGGAGGCCGAGGCAGACGGATCACGAGGTCAGGAGTTTGAGACCAGCCTGGTCAATATGATGAAACCCCATCTCTACTAAAAATACAAACATTAGCCTGGTGTGGTGACGGGTGCCTGTAATCCCAGCTACTCGGGAGGCTGAGGCAGGAAAATTGCTTGAACCTGGGAGGCGGAGGTGGCATTGCGGTGAGCCCAGATCACCCCATTGCACTCCAACCTGGGCGACAGGGAGACTCCATCTCAAAAAAAAAAAAAAATTGACATAGGTAGTTCTCGACTTCAGAATACCAATTACAAGTGCTCTAGATGTATGGCCACTGCTTCTTATCACCTTCCCTGGACCTGCTCCTGGCTCCATGCCCACCCATGCCCAGTTCTTCCTAAAACCAGGACCTTCTCTCTCCTGCCGGACACTGCTGAAGGCATTAAGGGAACTCCCAGGCCTGCCCCAGCTGTTGTGGTGACCTCTGATGTGGCTAGGTTCCCCACAGTGGTGCCTGTTTTTCCTGTTCCCAGGAGCTTCAACCTGTAGAACCCTTGACCCTACTAACCTTTGAGAAAACTGCCTGTGCTCTCAACATCAGAGAGCAACCTTAGGAGTCTCTGACTCGGTGAAATGAGCACTGGGGACGCTGAACTGGGCACCAGAATGTACTTTTCAGTAGAAATGAAACTAACTAGCAGATAGGTCTTGTTCATATAGGTAAGCTTCCTTATGATGAAATGGCCTTTCCAGGGTTGACTTGAGAACTCTTCCACCACGCAATAGTGGAAAATGCTTTGGGGTATGAAGTATTCATCAATATGAGTGTACATATTTGGAGTATAAACCTATTCATGATCTATAGACTACCAAGGTGAATTTTATCCCAATTGTGAAAGCATTCTGGGAGACTATGCTTCTTCCCTTTATTTATATTATTTCTTTTTTCCCTTCCTGTAATATAGCAATAAGACCAACCTCTTAGTTAAATAAATGGGGCCAGGTACGGTGGCTCATGCCTGTAATCCCAGCACTTTGGGAGGCTGAGGTGGGCAGATTCTGAGGTTAGGAGTTTGAGACCCATCTGGCCAACATGGAGAAACCCCGTCTTTACTAAAAATACAAAAATTAGCCAGGCGTGGTGGCGCATGCCTGTAATCCTAGCTACTTGGGAGGCTGAGGCAGGAGAATCACTTGAACCCAAGAGGTGGAGGTTGCAGTGAGCCAAGTTCACGCCACTGCAGTCCAGCCTGGGTGCCAGAGCAAGACTCTGAAATGAATGAATGAATGAATGAGAAAAATGACTTGTAGTCCTAAAATCCCAACAAGTCAAATTCTTTGCATCTGACATCCAGACTCTGTGTTTTCTCACTCATTGTGCAGAAGCAATTTTTTATTCTTTTTTTTAAAAACTTTACCATCATAACAAATTGAGTCCTCTGTTTCACAGCCTTCATGTTTGTGATTTTTGAGTGTGTACTGTTCTAGGCGGCAGATGGCTACAGTTTGGTTAACCTTTCTTTGTGTGTCTTGAGTTTACATTAATGTAGATAACACTATAAAGAATGACTTTGTGTTGATAGCCTTTATTATTCCTTGGGATGATTTCCCAAAGCTAAAGTCCCATAAATGACAAATTACAGGTATTTATGGTATTGGTTCACATTGATTTCTATGTGTGTTGATTCACATTGCCATCAACCCTGGCAATGTAACATTGACTGTTACTTGTTTTTTGTTTTTTGTTTTGAGACGGAGTCTTGCTCTGTCTCCCAGACTGGAGTGCAGTGATGAGATTTCGGCTTACTGCAGCCTTCACCTCCCAGGTTTAAGGGATTCTCCTGCCTCAGCCTCCCGAGTAGCTGGGATTATAGGTGTCCACCACCACGCCTGGCTAATTTTTTGTATTTTTAGTAGAGATCGGGGTTTTACCATGTTGCCCAGGCTGGTCTTGAATTCCTGACCTCAGGTGATCCACCCTCCATAGCCTCCCAAAGTGCTGGGATTACAAGTGTGAGCTTGTTATTCAACTTTCAAAAAGATTATCTCCAGAAAAATTTATTTGGCCATTTTAAGAAAAATCACTGATTATAGGCAGGTGTTTTAAATTGATAAGAAAAGTGAGGAAGCCAGAGAAATTTGCCTGTACAAGTAATAAAAAAGAATGTGGTTCATCCAATTTTCAGTTGAAGTTTTATCAAGTGAAATAGATTTAATGAGTCGTCTGTGTCTCACCTAAGCCACAAGTTGCATACAAGCCACACATGTACACCCCACCAGGGTGTGCCAGCAACCATTCACAAGTAAGATGCCATGCTGCCTACCCTTGTCTTCCAGTAATTACGGTTGCCGATTACCAGACAACCAGACTCTTCTTGCATATGTTTATTTCCCCTCATAGAAGCAGCCAGCCGACTTCTTTATTTAGAGCAACCTGTCAGAGTGAGTGGGATCGTAGTCTACAGTGAGATGTCTTGTGCAGCGCGATGGTGTATTCCTGTCAGATTTCCTTCTGGCATTTCTTGGTGTTAGTGTTTTCTCATCCAAAAATATGGCTTGCATGTCATTAAAACTGCTTCATAATAAAAGATTCTGGTAAGTTTCTGGAGACGTTCTTTAATTATTCAAAACTCTTTGGGCACATTCTTCAAGTAGCAACTCACTTTGATGTACCTCCGTCCAGCCCCAGTTCCTGTCTAATTCACAACCATGTCATGCTGTGTCTTCCAAATGCTTTGTGGAAATCCAGCTGTGGAATGGCTCTAACAGTCTCCTGATCTCCTGGCCTGGACATCTGTCAAAGGCAGAAAGGAAATGATTGTGGCCTGATTTAGTCTTAATGAAGCCATCTTAGCTTCTGGTGATCCTTGCTTCCTTTCCCAAGTGCGTTTATTTATAACAATCCGTTTGGACATAGTCTTTTAGCAGTATATTTTAATTTCTTGAACTACACAAAAATTAATGAATTCTTTAGTTTTCATTGCCTGCTTATTTTCTAGATGGATTTTCTTTTGCTTTTTCATGCTTTATAATACATTCTTGGATTTTTGTATTGCTGGAAATTTGTATATGAATAATTTTATTAAACATCATTTAATTAAAATTTTCTTTCCATAGAATACATTTCACATTATATGCCTAGTGTTCCATTATTGGAACACTAAGCATGTGGAAGTTATTTATATCCTACTGCTCAAGGTCATTGCCAAGGTCTGATTTTACAATTCAGAAAATTACAACCTCAGGCATAAATAGGTTAGTGATTCCCACAGTGGGAAAATAACAGTTTAGTATTACTTAGAGTTTTATTTTAGTGGACAGATTATTTTAGAGCAAATAGAACACATTTGAGAATTAAGTCTCAGTTTAGAGTCTGTAATATTTTGGTACATCTACAAGGGGGACCTAGTCCTTAAATGGAACTTCTCTATATTCAGAAGCTCTCCAAGTCTTTCTTCATAGGATTTAGAAATTTATAATGTGAGAGATCAGCATCTCCTAATTTTAAAGCGTTTCCAGTGTATGTAACCATCAGTAGCTGGTATCTACCGAACAGAGAGGAAGTTTTCAAAAATTAAACACTGTCTGATTTTCTGCAGAGTTTTTATTCAGAATGTGCTTGGCCTTCCCGGCCCCTTCTCAGCTTCCTTGTTTTCCACAGATGCTCCAAGTAAAGCTTTCTTCTGCAGGTACCTGCACCGTAGGGTCATTCTGTAGAATCACAAACCAGCGCTTCAAGATTGGCACTTCTTATTACGTAAAAGCACTTTGTGGGAAAGCGAAATGCTTTGAGTTTTGTATTTCCCAACAGTTACAGAAATAGAAATACTGTGCTTTGACGTTTTCGTCTCAGACGGTGGCCGGTTCTTTTGGCTGGAAAGTGTTCTGGGATTTAGTCCTCAATTCCACTTCACTCTTTCTTTTCCCTTTTGTGATGTGCACCAAAGGATGCTCCTGGATCTGCCTGTTTGAACCAAGCTGTTGTGATTTCCATGGGAACTGAGTATTTGCTGTGGGGAATATATGGATTCCCTCAGGCTGGTTTTTGTTTTGTTGTGTTTTTGCCCGTTTGTGTCCACTCTGTGTGTGTCTCAGTATTACTGGAAGCTTGGCAGTCTTAACCTACATTGATTTAAGGGCAGTGAGTTTGCCTGTGCCCCGAGTGTGTTTAGTTCTAACCCAGACTTCAGGTGGGGCATCGAGAGCATTGTCAGAAGGGAGGGCAGTGGGCGCCGCGGAGCCTTTCTTTTCTGGGTGCTCAGTGTACTCTCTGATCTGCTGGGTCAATAGAGTGTTTGCTATAAATCCTTGCTAACGGAAGGGAGGAGGGTTTTAAGACATTTAAAATGTTCATAATTTAGACTCATAAAAAGACTCCTGGCCAGGCATGGTGACTCACACTTGTAATCCCAGCACTTTGGGAAGCCAAGACAGGAGGATCCTTGCCCCAGAAGTTCGAGACCAGCCTGGGCAACATAGTGAGACTCTCTCTACAAAAAATCTAAAAAATTCGCTGGACATGATGGTACCAGCTACTCAAGAGGCTGAGATGAGAGGATCGCTTGAGCCTGGGAGGCGGAAGCTGCAGTGAGCCATGATCATATCAAGGCACTCCAGCTTGGGTGACAGAGCAAGACACTGTCTCCAAAAAGTACCTCTGCCTCTTTATAGGTCTAGTAATAATTCTAGTTCACATTTTGATGATTTGATAGGTTTCCCCCTTAGGCATCCCCAGTAGCTTAGTGATTTGCCTAGCAGCTTGATTGACACTTTTGTGCTCAAAAAGGTGAGAGGTTTGGGGAGACTTTGTGATTGCATCTAAAATGACTGAGTCATAAAGTTGCTGGATGGTAGAGAGGGTGATGGCTTTAGAAATCATCATGTACCATACGGCCCTTGGCATGGGAGTTGAGACCAAGCACTCTGGCACCAGCCTGTCTGCATCTAGTCCTGTGTCTGCCACTTACGAGCTGGGTGACTGTGGGCAAGTTAATCTTTCTTGCCTCAGTTTCCTCATCTGTAAAAAGGGGTCAGGGTAGTGTCCACCTAATGGTGGTTGTAAGGATTAAATGAGTTAGAATTTATAAAGCTCTCAGAACAGTGCCTGCCATCGAGACGGTGCTGCATAAGTGTTGGTTAAATTAAAATAATAATACTGGTGTTTTTTTCACATTCCATGAATGAGAAACCTAAAATCCAGAAAAGAGGAAGTTAATATTACAAAGCATTCAAAATGTCAAAAATTGGGATTAGAACCAGGCCTCTCTGGCTAGTGATTTTTCTCTTTGTCATGCTGTGGAATGACTCCAGTCTGATGGTCAATCTGATAGCACATAAATAACTTTCCCTTCCTTTTAGCAATCCACAGCAGCAATGTGCTGTTCATCATCATACATTTCTTTAGTAGACATTGTTTAATTAAATGCCTTATCAACCAGGCTGATATTTAAACTTTCTCATTTTCCCAGAAGGGATTTCACTATTATTACATACTTTTTTTCCTTGACATTTCACTGTTGTAATTAATCATTAATTCTAGGCGAAGTAATCCAGGACAGGGTAACCTTTACACATCTGTTGTATATTATAGTATCATTTGGCTTATAATAATATTGCATAGTTTATTTCTTGAAGAATATTGAAATGGTTAGAAAATTTTATCACCTGCTTTTTAATGGCTTAATAGAAATTGGTTTTCTTTTCCCACCTTGAAGGAAGCCCTATCATTTCTAATTTACTGAATTTGGTAAGCTTTAGGAAATGCCTGCCTTTTTCATAAAGTTGTATAAGATGATGATGTTGGCCGGGCGTGGTGGCTCACGCCTGTGATCCCAGCACTTCGGGAGGCCAAGGCAGGTGGATCATCTGAGGTCTGGAGTTTGAGACCAACATGGAGAAACCTCGTCTCTACTAAAAATACAAAATTAGCTGGGCATGGTGATGCATGCCTGCAATCCTAGCTACTAGGGAGGCTGAAGCAGGAGACTCACTTGAACCCGGGAGGTGGAGGTTGCACTGAGCCAAGATTGCGCCATTGCACTCCAGCCTGGGCAACGAGCGAAACTTTGTCTCAAAAAAAAAAAAAAAAAAAAAGATGATGTTACTCATTCCAGAATAGATGTCAGTAGACGATTAAACAGAATGCAGGACACGTTGAAATTTTGGCATCTATTTCTTTTCTTTTTTCTTTTTTTGAGACACAGTCTCGGTCTGTTGCCAGGCGCCAGGCTGGAGTGCACTGGCACGATCTCGGCTCGCTGCAACCTCTGCCTCGTGGGTTCAAGCAATTCTCCTGCCTCAGCCTCCTGAGTAGCTGAGACTACAGGCATGTGCCAGCACGCCCAGCTAATTTTTGTAATTTTTAGTAGAGACAAGATTTCACCACGTTAGCCAGGATGGTCTCAATCTGTTGACCTTGTGATCTGCCCTCCTCGGCCTTCCAAAGTGCTGGGGATTACAGGTGTGAGCCACTGCGCCCGGCCGACATCTATTTTTTAAGCATCATTTTTAGAGTGTCTGAAACTTCAGTGGAAAATGGTAGAGGGTAGGAGAACTTTTTACTCAAAACTTCCTTGTTAAATAATGAGGCCATTGGGAATGTGCTGACTTGATTTGGAAACAAACTTAATTCTTTACCATTTATTAAAGAAAATACCCATTGGTGTCTTTTTCTTTTGTATAGCTTTCCAGACACATTTTTAGTTATTAAGTCCTGTAATTTTCTCCTGAACGAAAGGAGGCAAGTTATCCCTCTAATAAGGACCTCAGCAATCAGCTGAATTGCCTGCCAGAGGCTAGAGAGGGGCCTGAGCCAGAAATTGAGCGCACAGTGCCTGCCAGTGAGCCCCAAGACCTTGCTTCTCATTTCCTACCTCACGTTGATCCTGCTGTCTTTGTAGAGGTAACATCTACTTGTTCCCATTTCTGTACCTGAAAAGCATCTCAACATAGCCAAAAACTGGAAGCAACCATAATGTTTTTCCGTAGGGGAATGGATAAACTGTGGTATATCCGTATAATGGGATATTATTCAGCAATACAAAGAAATGAGCTAGCAAGCTACAAAATTCATGGAGACCAGGCCCGTGGCTCATACCTATAATCCCAGTACTTTGGGAGGCTTAGGTGGGAGGATCCCTTGAGCCCAGGAGTTCAAGGCCAGCTTAGGAAGCATAGCAGGACACCCCTCTCTAGAAGTAATTTAAAAACAGCCATGGCTGGGCAGGGTGGACCATACCTGTAATCTTGGCACTTTGGAAGGCTGAGGAGGGCGGATCACAAGGTCAACAGATCGAGACCAGCCTGGCCAACACAGAGAAACACTGTGTCTACTAAAAGAAAAAAATAGCTGGGCATGGTGGCATACGCCTGTAATCCCAGGTACCAAGGCGGCCGAGGCACGAGAATTGTTTGAAGCCGGGAGGCATAGATTATAGTGAGCTGAGATTGCACCACTGCGCTTCAGCTTGGGGCGACAGAGCCAGACTCCATCTTAACTCTCCCTCGTCTGTTTCCCCCTCCATTCCCCCGTTTCCCCCCACAAATTTAGCCGGGTGTTGTGGTGTGTACCTATCCCAGCTACTCAGGAGTCTGAGGCTGGAGGATTGCTTGAGCCCAGGAACTCCAGGCAGCTGTGAGCCATGATTGCACCACTGCAGTTCAGTATGGGTGACCCTGTCTCTAAAAAAGACAAAACGAAAAACACTGTAGTGGCTTATTCTGATGCATCAGATGAATGTCCTTACTCCTTGGCCTACTGTTTCAGGCAGACCAAAAGCTGCCACTCACCTGTGTATTTCGTTTTCTTTTCACTGTTTTCGCACTTATGTTAGTCAGATCCATCATTGGCATACCTTTCGGAATGTGGTGAATGCTTAGTAAATACCACTGGCTGCACAGAAGTGCATCCTGCCCACACCATGCCACCTGCCATCACTGCTACTTAAGAACCTTTTCTCAGGGACTAGTTGATGTCCCAGTTCCTTAGTGAAGTGGCATCCTTATTTCTGAGGCTTTTTTTTTTTTTGGAGACGGAGTCTTGCTGTGTTGCCCAGGCTAGAGTGCAGTGGTACAATCTTGGCTCACTGCAACCTCCGCCTCCCGGCTTCGTGATTCCCCTGCCTCAGCCTCCCGAGTAGCTGGGATTACAGGTGCCCATCACCATGTTCGGCTAATGTTTGTATTTTTAGTAGAGATGGGGTTTCACCATCTTGGCCAGGCTGGTGTTGAACTCCTGACCTCATGATCCACCCGCCTCCTGCTTCCCAAAGTGCTGGGATTCTAGGCTGCTGCTGGCCTCTGAGGCTTTTCAAATTCATTTATTACCTATTGTCAGAAGTAAACAGGTTGCCTTCAACAATCATCTCTGAGTTACCTCTTCTCTTGCCTGATAGGTTATGCATCCCATAAAGACAAAACCATATTGTGCCACATTATTACTTTGTGTTCTATACAGCGTGAAATGTAGTTGCTGAAACATAATAGGCCCTCATAAATGTTAGTGGTGATGAGCTCGATGACGATGACACTTGAATGATAGGATACTTTCAACATTGGGTTTGTTATTTTCAAAGGCATTGAGTAAGCAAAGCCAGAACTTCACTCCTCACTGTGGGCCAGGCAAGGGTTGGGTGCTTTCTACAAATATTTGGAGAGGCTGACTGGTGTCAAGTAGTGAAACTTTCTTTAGTGAGTGGATGAGAATGATATGTGTTAAGTCGACAAGGTTGGCTGCAGACTAAAAAATGCGCCTCTGTTTGCGTTGCAGGGACCTTGTTAGTGTGGGAATTCAGAGGGCTGGAGGCTGGTGGCCATCTTCCTTACATCTAATTTACCCCTGACCTTTTACTTAGAGGTAGAATGAGGGGTGAGCTTTAAAGTTTAAAGTTTGTACTCAGAATCATCGAGAAATTGACATCATTAGAATGGGAATGAGTGGAGATTTTTTTCTGGTTTTCTGGAGCTAAAAGAGCCTGCTCTTCTGGTAATTTTCATCTCTACTTCTGTTCTACACATTTGTCTTTGCATATCTGTTTAATGGAGGATATGTGCTCTGCTAAATCAGTGAAAGTGCAAGCCAAAGTATTGACTTAGATAAGTTTTTTTTTTTTTTTTTTTTTTTTTAAAGACAGAGTCTCACTCTGTCACCAGGTGTCAGGCTGGAGTGTAGTGGTGCAATCTCGGCTCACTGCAACCTCCTCCTCCTGGGTTCAAGCAATTCTCCTGCCTCAGCCTCCTGAGTAGCTGGGACTACAGGCACACGCCACCACGCCCAGCTAATTTTTATATTTTTAGTAGAGGTGGGGTTTCACCGTGTTGGTCTCGATCTCTTGACCTCGTGATTCACCTGTCTTGGCCTCCCAAAGTGCTGGATTACAGGCGTGAGCCACTGCACCCGGCCGACTTAGACCATTTTTAGAACAAGGTTGGGGTATAAATTAAAAATTGATTGGAAAGGCATGCACCTTTTCTTGCGAGGAGCTGTTGAAAAAAGCAGGCCCTCACCACCTTTGGCACACGTGCGAAACACGGCAGAGTGTCCCTCTGTTCCTGGGGAAGTTACCAAACCAAGTAAGTGCTTTCTGGTGGTCTTACAACTGTCATTTTAGCTAATCTTCATTGAGACCCTCAGAAGTGGAGCTGGAGCAGTGCTTCTCAGACCGGAGCCTGCATCAGAATCACCTGGAATGCAACCTCCACCTGCTTTTATTTCAGTGGGGCTGGGCTGAGATGAATTTATAGTTCTAAGGAGCTCCAGGTGATGCGGATGCTGATTTGTGGGCACATTTTCAGAAGCGCGGCAGTAGAGAGTAGGCTTTCTCTCCATCTTTTAGGTAAGGAGAGTGACTTCTGGGGCGGTTGAGTGACTGGCCTGATGTCCTCACAGTTCCTAAGTGGAGCCTAGGGCTGTCTCTTGCACTTAGACAAAGAAAGTGATGTCAGACTCCCAGGTAAGGGAGACCCCTGCCCTCGGAAAAGAGGAGAAAGGCCTGGAAAGCATGTGAAGTAGAATCTAGATGAAAACAAAACCCCAGGGAAGATGGAGTGAGTCTTTTTCCTGAAAGACTGGATCAGGAAAGGCTTTCTGGGGGAGGTGACATTGGGGCTGGCTAGAGAAGAGAGCAGTGTTTTTTTTCTTTTGGATATAAGTGTTTTACTTTCCCAGTCTTTTATCTTTTTAAAATTGAGATTCAGGCCAGGTATGGTGGCTCACGCCTGTAATCCCAACACATTGGGGTGCCGAGGCGGGCGGATTACCTGAGGTCGGGAATTCCTGACCGGCCTCACCAACATGGAGAAACCTCGTCTCTACTAAAAATACAAAATGAGCTGGGCCTGGTGATGCATGCCTGTAATCCCAGCTACTCGGGAGGCTGAGGCAGGAGAATCACTGGAACCCGGGAGGCGGAGGTTGCGGTGAGCCAAGATCGTGCCATTGCACTCCAGCCTGGGCAACAAGAGTGAGACTCTGTCTAAAAAAAAAATAAAAAAACTGAGATTCATAGTTGTATATAATTTTGCGGTACATGTAATATTTTGATATGTATACAATGTATAATTATGAAATCAGGTTAATTGGGATAGCCATTGCCTCTTTTCTTTGTATTGGGGACATTCCAATTCTCTTCTAGCTATTTTGAAATAGACAACACATTATTGTTAACTATAATTTCCCTGCTGTATTTTTGTACCCATTAGCCAACTCAAAGAGGGTGTTTTAGCAGGAAGAAACAAAACAGCAGGCTGTGTGTGCATAGCGGCTCATGCTTGTAATCCCAGCACTTTGGGAAGCCAAGGTGAGCGGATCCCTTAAGTCTGGGAGTTCAAGACCAGCCTGGCTAACATAACAAAACTGTTGCTACAAAAATTAAAAACCTAGGTGGGTGTGGTGGCAGGTACCCTCCAGCCCAGCTACTCAGGAGGCTGAACAGGGGAGGAACGCTTGAGCCTAGGAGTTAGAGGTTACAGTGAGCAGTGAGCTGAGATTGTGCCACTGCACTACAGCCTGGGTGACAGAGCGAGACCCTGCCTGGAAAAAAAGAAGAAGAAAACAGAACAGCAAAAACTTCGTGCCAGGAAGATACGAGAGGGCGCAATAGCAGAGTTGAGCTGGATTAGAAGGTGGTTTAGTTGAAAGGAGAGACATCATGGCAGGTGGTTGAAATGCCATGCTGGGAATTTTTACATTTAACTCGGTATTGATTCGACTCAGGTGTTTGAGTAAAAAAGGGATGTGGTTAGAACGGGACATTTGAAATAACCCCTATGAAAATGATAAATATGAGAAAATTTCTCTTTTGCCCTGAGTTTTCATTATTTTCCAGGGACTTAAGATTAATTAAGTTTAATTTAAATTAAATTTTTAATTAAAAAAATTTTGTTAAAAATCTGGTTGCTTTGCTGTTGAAATAGGGACATCCTGCTTGTAGACAGTTAATAGCCTGGTCTCCTTTTCCCAAATGATCAAACAGGCCTCGAAGTTCCTCCTGCTTGAAATGTCTGGTTGATATAAAACAGTTGATCTGGAGTTACTTCTTTTGCTCACAGACTTTTTTGGAAATAAGCAAATCTATCCCCATGGACAGCTGTTTTTGAACTTTCTCAAAACCCCTTATCTAACTCCTTGTGAGAAGTCAAACTGAGCTGCTTTGCTCTTGAAGAGGGGCAGGCTGGCAGCCTGGATTCTAGCTTATCTCTACCCCGTCTTCTCCTGGGACCAGCTCTGGGCCTGAGGCGCCCCAGGGACAGAGGCACAAGGTGGCTTTGTGGCAGTTTCCTGCTCCTGAGAGCGGAGCCAGATGCATGGAGCTGTTGGAGATTGATCACACGCCCTTTGCCCTTTGCCCTCCTGGGTGTCTGACACTTGATTTTTGGCCCCACTCAAAGGCACATGCACATTCCTTTGCTCTCAACATGGGGCACAGACGTGTTTGGGGGCCCCAGAACCCAGCCTTTTGGCTTCCTGCAGCTCTACCACTGGGGCTTCTTCTTTGAATAACAAGTTTCTGTGCATTTTTCTTAACCTGGAATTTTTCAGTTGCTTGTGTTTAAAACTGGAAGAGAGGCAACAAACTCTTACGAAAAGTTCCTCTTCATTTGCCCGGCTTGATTGGCGGTAGTTCTTCTTCACCGTGATTTCATCTCATTCAGTTTATGCTCTCGGTGGGACAGGAGTAGTTGGTAGAAGTGTGTGCTTTTAGTAGATTAAAAATTGTTTAATTCTTAATTAAACATATTCTTCTTAATTACTTTTTTTTTCTTCTTTTTTTAAGAGACAGGGTCTTGCTTTGTTGCCCAGGTTGGAGTGCAGTGTTACAATCATAGCTCACTGTGGCCTCAAACTTGTGGGCTCAAGTGATCCTGTTACCTCAGCATTGCAAGTAGCTGGGACTACGGGTGCTCACCACCATGCCTGGGTAATTTTTGCATTTTTCACGGAGATGGGTTTTGCTGTGTTGCATAGGCTGATCTCAAATTGCTGGCCTCAGGTGATCCTCCTGCCTCAGCCTCCCAAAGCGTTGGGATTATAGGCATGAGCCACCGCCCCTGGCCCAAATCACTTCTTAATTAAACATATAGGTATATGGTACAAAATAAAAAAGGTCCAAAAGAGCATCTGGTGAAAAGCTAGTCCCCAGTCATCCTTGCTTTTCTTCCAGGCCAGGCTGGCCGCCTCATTGGAGTCTCTCTCCTTCCAGTTACTTCCCTCTCCTTCCAGAGAGGTTCTTTGTGTTCACGGGAATATTCGTGGATACATAGACATTTTTAGCTTTATTGTGGTGTAATCACAAATCATAACTTTGACCTGTTTCAGCTGTACAATTCAGAGGGTTTTAGTAAATTTACAGAGTTGTGTGACCATCGCCACGGTCCAGTTTCGGAACATATCTGTCTTCCCCCAAGACACTGCAATTCCTTGTGCCCTTTGCTGTTGATCCCGGCCCCAGGCAACTGCTTTCTGGATATTTGTCCTCCTGATAAAGCCTTTGCTGGATAATACATTTAACAGGATCATAGGTTTATGCTGTCTTTTGCCTGTGGCTCTTGTCACTAAGCAGAATGTTTTCGAGGTTCATCTGTGTGGCGTGTGTCAGCATTTTGTGTGTCTGTGGCAGAACAGGGCTCCCTGGTATGGATATATCACATTTTGTTTATTTACTCATCAGTTGATGACTATTTGGGTTATTGGATTATCCACTTGTTGGCTGTATTTTTGGCTGTGGACATCTGCATGTACGTCTGTGTAGATATATGTTTTCATTTGTCCTGGGAAGATACCTAGGAGTGGAATTGTGGGGTCACCAGGAGAAGGGTGTGCTGAGTTGTATGCCAAACTTATGATTCAATTTTTAAGAAACTGCCAAAATGCTTTTTAAAGTGTTTGCAGCATTTTATATTCCTTCCAGCAACCAGCAATGTATGAGTTTCAGTTTTTCCATGTTCTTGAGAGCTTGTTTGGAGGTTCTAACAGGGGAGCCCAGCTACTTGTGTACCCTTGACCGAAGACAGGTCCTCCTCTGTCGGTGGTTGTCCTCGTTGACCAAGCACACAGCTTTGGGAGGGACACATATGGAGTGGTGAGGGAGGAAGGGGACACCCGCCTAGCCAGCCAGGTCAGTCACATCAACCCTGGCAATCACCCCCAGCCAGATGAACCCTGACAATCAGTGGGGTGACGGATACCGCAGCCAGATCACCCTCACATCCAGATTTTCCACATTCTTGATAACACTTGTTATTGTCTATCTTTTTTGTTGTAGTCGTTACAGTGGGTGTGAAATACCTTACTGTGGGTGTAATTTTGCATCTTCTGATTAGTAATGTCGAGTATCTTTTCATGTGCTTACCCATCTTTATGTCTTTGGAGCTTTAAAAATCTTCCTATTATCAGTTTTAAAACATGAAGTGCTAGCTAACTTGCAGTGCCTCTTACCATTTCTACTTTCCCTGCCAGGTTTTTAGCTGCATTATTTCTACGTTGTCAGGAATTATGTAATATTCTATAGCTGTTAGAATTATTTTTTCTCTTAAAGTATAAATGGATGTAAAGTTTACTACTAATTGTTTCTCATTCTTTCACCACTTACCTCTTGTTTTGCTGAAATTTATCCTTTAGTAGTTTTTTCCGCAAGGGCTTAGCTAACGTTCTTCTGAATTCTCACCTGTTTAAAATATTTGGTTATTGGCTGCACGTGGTGGCTTAAACGTGTAGTCCCAGCACTTTAGGAGGCCAAGGCAGGAGGATTGCTTGATGCTAGGAGTGCAAGACTAGCCTAAGCAACATAGCAAGACTCCGTACATATTAACTTGGGGGAGGTGGTGCATATCTGTAGTCTCAGCCACTTGGGAGGCTGAGGCAGGAGGATCGCTTAAGCCCAGAAGCTTGAGGTTACTGTGAGCTGTGATCATGCCACTGCACTCCAGCCTAGGTGACAGAGTGAGACCCTATCTTAAAAAAAAAAAAAAAAAGAAAAAGAAAAAAATTTGCTGTTACATTTGAATGAAAGTTTGCTTGTAATTAAAGTTTTGATTCTGTTACAGTTCTTTGAGGATTTCTTTTGGCATTTAAGCCTTGAATGCTGCTGTGGATGAATCTAAAATTTTGTCCCCTCATATTTTATTTGAGGTTTTTTGTCCAAATGGTTCCTTCCTAAAATTTGAAGTCCAGTGATGACTCACTCAGGAAATGAGTCATCAAATTATCTTCGTGGTGATCATTTTATGGCAGTTATCCCTGGAATAGGATATCTTAATTTATTATGGACAAGTATCTTTAATTTCCAAAATGTTTTACCAAATTATGTGTTAAACTTTTTTTCTTGTTCCATTCTTCAATTTTTGTTTCTTTAGGGATACCAGTTATGGGTATGTTTGATCATCTCTCTTTGTCTTCCATATCTATCAGTTCTGTGTGTTTTAAATCTATTGCTTGCTTTTCTCAATCTTTCCCATCAGGTCCCTCATATTTTCACCAGTGCATATTTCCTTTTAGCTGCTTCCTGTTTGGCCTGTATTTTGGTAATATTTTCATTTTTCCATTTTGTCCTGCTGGGTTCTGCCACCCTCATTCTTTATTTCCTGCTAATGTCTTCCCATAGCTTCTCGGAAGTCTTGTAAATCCTTTTATGTTTTTGTCTCTGGACTCAGTTATTTTATGAAGTTTTGTTAATTTATAACAGTATGTTTGGACAAAGCTTTAATCTGTTGCATGTAATATTTCTTTGGATGTTCATCTGTCATTTTTATTTTTTCTTGCAGCATCTTTATAAAGGTTTTTGTTTTTTTGGTTAGTGGATATGAAGTAGCTCTTTGCAGAAGCCTCAGTGGGCCAGCAGACAGAGCCATGTCCCATACTAATTGGAATTTTCATGACTTGAGGGTGTGTGTGTGTTTGTATGTGTGTAATCCTTTCAACCTTTGCTTTTCCCTTATTTGCTGAAACTTTGGTGGTGAACCTTAGTGGTGCGTCTAATGCAGTCTCTGTCTTTTTCATCTTGCCTCAGCAACAGACTGCTTCCTACAAATGTGGCTTGCCTGTATGGTTTCTCATTTCATATCAATCACACTGTGCCCAGGGAAGCTGATTACTGTGAATCTGCACATCTGTCCCTGTTATTCCAAGAAAGTTATGACTGGTTTGTTGCTTATTTGGGGGAATGAGGCTCTGCCATTTTTACCTGAGATCTGTAGCCTTTCTGAGCATTTTCCTTCCCTTCTTTCTGACCTTCACTGCAACTTGGCACCTCTTGCTTACATTTTGTGGTTTGGGGCTGCAGATGTCTTCTAGTTTCCTCAGGGATGGAATTTGCATTTTTTAGTGTGCTGCTTATTGCTTTTGGGTGAATTCCAAGAGGAAGTCCTTATAAGTCAGGAAACTCTGACAAGACAACTCTAGTTTTTTATCTTTTCCCTGGCAGTTAAAAATCTTGTTATTTTTTGTCATTACTTTTTTAAAGTAACTTTTCAAATAGAGCTAATTAATAAAGTAGTTTTGCAAGCAGCTTTTAACTTTAAGGTCTGGAATCATCACTTCAGTAATGAGGTATCACAAGGAAAGAAATAGTAGTCTTTATTTTGACTCCTCAAAAAATTCAGAAGCCAGAGGAAGTTAATGGAGATAAATTCAGAATAGAGCGTAGGTTAATATTTATACACTAGAAGCCTTTAGGTTCGTTGGACTTGTTTACCTGGAAGACGGCATTACATTACTGGTCTTACCAGTTTTGATAGCAAGCATCAATTGTGGTTACCCATTTATGACTTGCCAGCGTTCCTGAGATGTTTCTTTAGCATTCTCAGGATGCTGAACTCAAAACTCTTGGCTACATTTACGGCTGAATTAAACAGACCTTTCCATATACAGCAGCAGTCTGCATGCAAGTATGATAACAGAAAGAAAGTATGGCATACTTTGTTCAAGCATCAATATCCAGAAGTAGCAATAACCTAGACATGAAATCATTTGAGAACTAAAGAGAAAGGAAGTTCAGCTACCAAATATGTGTTAATGACTAACTCAATTAAATTTTTAAATGCTAAGGTGCTAGAAATTAGAATATATATTTATTTGGGGATCTCAGGCAGGAGGGAGGAAAAGGATTCAGTTCAGAGGATGAGGGGTCTTACTTTTTGCTTAGGTGGGACCAGGAGAAAATATTTTCAGGGAGGGTCTGGGCACCTTTAGGCTGGGCTGAGGTGGGAGAGTAGACCCCTTCCTTCCTGCCATCATCCACTCCCTGGATGGGCATGAACACCATAGCTAGGCCCATGCCTGCTTGACTCAGAGTGACAAGCCCAGTTGAAGCCCAGTGTGAATGACGGTGCACAGGGCCCGTCTGTGCTGCACCAGTGCAGGGAAGAGGAGGTGGGGTGGGGAGGGGCCACACCACGGTAGGAAAAAGTACACGGAGAGGCTGGGAATGGGGAAGGGCAACCTGACTGATGGCATAGTTTTCTCTGGAGATTGCATTTATTAACTATGAGACAGTGAACAGAAAACATATATGGAATAGAAGTAATTTTGTCTGGCTTATAAAGATTATTTTGGACACAGCTGACTTCGTAATGAATATACTGCTCCCCCACCCCTTGCACACACACGCATGTGCGTGTGCTCAC
>PVKV010013811.1:0-59907 GCA_004027835.1 Alouatta palliata | reverse complement strand
GCAATCAGGCAAGAAAAAGAAATAAAGGGTATCCAAATAGGAAAGGAGGAAGCCAAATTGTCTCTATTTGCAGATGACATGATTGTATATCTAGAAGACCCCATCGTCTCAGCCCAAAATCTCCTGAAACTGATAAGCAACTTCAGCAAAGTCTCAGGATACAAAATCAATGTGCAAAAATCACAAGCATTCCTATACAACAATAACAGACTTAAAGAGAGCCAAATCAAGAACCAACTGTCATTCACAATTGCTACAAAAAGAATAAAATACCTAGGAATACAATTAACAAAGAATGTAAAGGACCTCTCCAAGGAGAACTACAAACCACTGCTCAATGAAATAAGAGAGGACACAAACAGATGGAGAAACATTCCATGTTCATGGTTAGGAAGAATCAATATCGTGAAAATGGCCACACTGCCCAAAGTAATTTACAGATTCAACACTATCCCCATCAAGCTACCAATGACCTTCTTCACAGAACTGGAAAAAAACACCTTAAACTTCATATGAAACCAAAAGAGAGCCCACAGAGTCAACTCAATTCCAAGCAAAAAGAACAAAGCAGGAGGCATCACACTTCCTGACTTCAAACTATACTACAAGGCTACAGTAATCAAAACAGCATGGTGGTACTGGTACCAAAACAGAGATATAGACCAATGGAACAGAACAGAGGCCTCGGAGACAACACCACACATCTACAACCATCTGACCTTTGACAAACCTGAAAAAAACAAGCAATGGGGAAAGGAGTCCCTGTTTAATAAATGGTGTTGAGAAAACTGGCTAGCCATGTGCAGAAAGCAGAAACTAGACACCTTCCTGACACCTTACACTAAAATTAACTCCAGATAGATTAAAGACTTAAATGTAAGACCTAACACCATAAAAACCCTAGAAGAAAATCTAGGCAAAACCATTCAGGACATAGGGGTAAGCAAGGACTTCATGACCAAAACACCGAAAGCATTGGCAACAAAAGTCAAAATAGACAAATGGGACCTAATCAAACTCCACCACTTCTGCACAGCAAAAGAAACAGTCATTAGAGTGAATCAGCAATCAACAGAATGGGAAAAAATGTTTGCAGTCTACTCATCTGACAAACGGCTGATGTCCAGAATCTACAAAGAACTGAAACAGATTTACAAGAAAAAAACAAGCCCATTCAAAAGTGAGCAAAGGATATGAACAGACACTTTACAAAAGAAGACATACATGAGGCCAACAAACATGAAAAAATGCTCATCACTGGTCATTAGGGAAATGCAAATCAAAACTACATTGAAATACCATCTCATGCCCGTTAGAATGGTGATCATTAAAAATCTGGAGACAACAGATGCTGGAGAGGATGTGAAGAAATAGGAACACTTTTACACTATTGGTGGGAGTGTAAATTAGTTCAACCATTGTGGAAGACAGTGTGGCGATTCCTCAAGGACCCAGAAATAGAAATTCCATTAGACCCAGCAATCCCATTACTGGGTATATATCCAAAGGATTATAAATCATTCTACTATAAGGACACATGCACACGAAAGTTCCCTGCAGCACAGTTTACAATAGCAAAGACCTGGAACCAAGCCAAATGCCCATCGATGATAGACTGGACAGGGAATATGTGGCACATATTCACCATGGAATATTATGCAGCCATCAAAAATGATGAGTTTATGTCCTTTGTGAGGACATGGATGAATCTGGAAACCATCATTCTCATCAAACTGACACGAGAACAGAAAATCAAACATCGCATGCTCTCACTCATAGGTGGGTGTTGAACAATGAGAACACATGGACTCAGGGAGGGGAGCATCACACACTGGGGTCTGTCAGGGGGAAAAGGGGAGGGACAGCAGGGGGTAGGGAGTTGGGGAGAGATAGCATGGGGAGAAATGCCAGATATAGCTGATGGGGAATAAGACAGCAAATCACACTGCCATGTGTGTACCTATGCAACAATCTTGCATGTTCTTCACATGTACCCCAAAACCTAAAATGCAATTTAAAAAAAAGTGAAGCAGCTCTGTTCAATCTAGTGGAAGGGCCACTTGACTGAAGGGGACCAGGCTCAACTGTCCCCAAAGAGCCCAGGGTCACAATGAGAGTGGGAGGCAAAGACATTGATTTCTTGGTTGACACCAGGGGAAAGCACTCAGTGATGATACAACCCATGACCACTTTGGCCAGCAAGACAACAGACATAATTGTGGCAACTTGAATTACAGAAAAACAAGCTTTTTGTCTACCTCAGACCTATTCAGTGGGAGGCCATGAGATTACATATCAGTTCTTATACATGCCAGACTACCTCTACCATTCTTGGGGAGAGACTTGCTAAGCAAACTAAGAGCTACTATGACCTTCACTGATATGGGCTCCCTACAGCTAAAACTGCCTCAGGCAAGGATTATCATGGATGTCACAGTCCCTTGGGAGGAGGAGTGAAGACTCTTCCCAACTTAACCAGGATGAGAATTAACCCCTGCTGTAGCCAAGTGATGGCCATGGGTCTGGGCAGAGGACAACTCCCCAGGGCTGGCAGTAAATCAAGCCCTGGTGGTTATCAAAGTAAAGCCATGGGCATTACCAGTCAAAGACAGACAGTAACCAGTCCCAAGAAAAGCTCTTGCAGCATCCAAGTTCATCTCAAATGCTTAAAGAACTATGGAATTATAGTTTCTTGCCAGTCTCCGTGGAACTCACCCATCTTGGCTGTTTCTTAATCAGGGACCAAACACTACAGGCCAATACAGGATTTGCACTTGGTTAATCAGGCTACAGTGACTTTCCACACAACTATATCCAACCCATACACACTGTTGGGATTATTGCCAATGGAGGATAGTTGGTTCACCTGCTTGGACTTAAAGAATGCTTTCTTTATATTAGACTGGCCTTGGAGAGTCAGAAACTATTTGCTTTTCAATGGGAAAATCCAGAAACAGTTGTAACCACCCAATACACCTGGTCCCGGTTACCCTAGGGGTTCAAGAACTCTCCTACTATCTTTGGGGAGGCACCAGCCCATGATTGCCAGAAGTTTCCTGCTAAGGACTTAGGCTGCGTGTTCCTCCAATATGCTGATGACCTTTTATTGAGACACCCCACGGCAGTTGGGTGTGCAAAAGGAACAGATGCCTTACTTTGGAACCTGGAAGACTGTAGATATAAAGTGTCTAAAAGAAAAGCTGAGATTTGCTGATAGTAAGTATTATATCTGGGGTTCATCATCCAGCAGGAAGAGTGCAGCTTAGGAGCAGAGAGGAAACAAGTCATTTGCAATCTGCCAGAACCTGAGACTAGAAAGCAGGTGAAGGAGTTCCTGGGAGCCATGGGTTTCTGCAGATTGTTGATTCCAAACTTCACGGTACCGGCAAAACCCCTACATGAAGTTACGAAGTGGAGAGACAAGGAACCCTTTGAATGGGGATCCCAGCAGAGGCAGGCCTTTTAGGAACTGAAAGCAAAATTTATGTCAGCTCCAGCCTTGGGGTTACCTGATTTAACAAAGCCGTTTACATTGTATGTGTCAGAAAGAGAAAAAATGGCAGTTGGAGTTCTAATACAAACAGTGGGACCTTGGCCCAGGCCTGTAGCTTATCTCTCCAAGCAGCTGGAAGGAGTTTCCAAGGGATAGCCCCCATGTTTAAGGGCCCTGGCCACAACTGCTTTTCTAGCACAAGAGGCTGATAAGCTAACTCTGGGGCAAAACTTAAATATCAAAGCACCCCACACAATAGTGACCCCAATGAACAACCAAGGGTATCACTGGTTAACAAATACTAGGTTAACTAAATACCAGAGCCTGATATGTAAAAATCCCCACATCACCACTGAGGTCTGAAACATCTTAAACCCCGCCACTTTGCTCCCAGTGTCCAAAGGTCCAGTTAAACACAACTGTGTTGAAGTATTGGATTAGTTTATTCTGGCAAGCCTGATCTTCGGGATCAACCATGGATGGCAGCAGACTGGGAGCTGCATACGGATGGAAGCAGTTTTGTTAATCCACAAGGAGAAAGGTGTGCAGACTATGCAGTAGTAGCTCTGGACACTGTAATGGAGTCCATGCCACTGCCTCAGAGTTCTTCAGCTCAGAAGGCTGAACTTAATGCTCTAACCTGAGTCCTAGAACTGAGTAAAGTTAAGGCTGTGAACATTTATACTGATTTCCGGTACGTCTTTCTAAATCTTCAAGTACATAGGGGGCTGTACAAAGAAAAAGGACTGTTAAAATCAGGAGGAAAAGAAATAAAGTACCGGCATGAAATCTTGCAGCAGTTAGAAGCAGTTTGGAAGCCCCAAAGAGTGGCAGTCATGCACTGCCATGGATATCAGTGGGCACATACCTCCATGGCCCTGGGAAATTCCAGAGCTGATTCAGCAGCTTGTAAGGTGGCATCTACTCCCTACCAAGCAGCAGTTATAACCCCTCTAATTCTCCAGATACCTGACTTGCAGCCCTCTTATTCTAAGGAGGAAAAGAATTTTCTCCAAGAAGAGAGGGGGCAAATAATTAAAGAGTGATTGATCCGGCTACCAGATGGAAGAGTAGTGGTGCCACAGTTATTAGGGGTCACAGTCACACAGACCATACATGAAACCACTCATCTGGGCCAAGAGTCACTTGAGAAGTTGTTAGGCTGATATTTTTACATCTCCCATTTATTGGCCCTGACCAAAACTGTGGTGCAGCAATGTATTACCTGTCAGCAGCACAACGCGAGGCAAGGTCCAACTATTCCCCTTGGCATTCAAGCTTATGGAGCAGCTCCATCTGAAGATTTCCAGGTAGATTTCACTGAAATGCCCAAGTCTGGAGGGCATATTTTTTGGTCCTGGTGTGCACATATTCTGGGTGAGTAGAGGCCTTCCCGACCAGGACTGAAAGGCCCATGAAGTAACCTGTGTGCTTCTTTGAGATCTCATCCTCAAGTTTGGACTGCCATTGCACATTGACTCAGAAAACGGACAAGCATTTGTGTCTGATTTGGTCCAGAAAATGGCAAAGCTGGATATCACTTGGAAGCTGCACGCTATCAACCACAGAATTTCAGAAAGGTGGAGCAGATGAACCAGACCATTGACAATAGCTTAGGGAAAATGTCTCAGGAAACATGAATAAAGTGGATGCAGGCACTTCCCTTGGTGTTATTCAAAATTAGATGTACTCACTCTAAGAAAACAGGATAGTCCCCCTATGAAGTCTTATATCATAGGACCCCTCCCATACTGCAGGCACTCTTGGGAACTCCTTGGGGGTGGGAGAAATTGAGCTAGGATGACAGTTACAAGTTCTAGGAACAAATCGCTCAGGATATTTCAACCTGGATAAATGAAAGATGCCCTGTAAGCTTATTGTCCCCAGTTCACCCTTTCTCACCAGTTGATTGCATGTGGATAAAGGACTGGAATGTTGTTCCTCTGAATCCATGGGGGAAAGGATCCCAGGCAGTCATCCTAACCACCCCCACAGCTGTAAATGTAGAGGGAATCCCAGCTTGGATCCACCACAGCCATGTAAAGCCTGCAGCAGCTGAAACTTGGGAAGCTAGACCAGACCCAGACAATGACTGCAGAATCACCTTGAGAAGGACAACAAGCCTTGTTCCAGCCACATCCCAGAAGCTGGCTGGTCCACGCACATATAAACCATGAGGAAACTCATCATGGGACTTATTCTTCTTAAAATTTAGACTTATACAGTAGGGGCATTAACTGATTTTGGAGAATGCTCTCAGTGTGTGCACCAGGTTACTGAGGTAGGATAAAAAGTTACTGCCATTCTTTTGTTCTACAGTTATTATGAATGTACAGGGACACAGAAAAGAACCTGTTTATATAATGGTACTCAGTATAAGGTGTGTAACCCTGGGGATGGACAACCAGATGTCTGCTATGATCCATCAGAACCCCCTAGGCATAAAACTTTTGAAATTAAACTCATAACTGGGTGATGGAACAACCTTACTAAGTTAATAGTTAAAACAGAGGAAAAAGGAAGCCCAAATGGTCACCCTAAGGTCTGATGCCTGTGCAGCCATCAATGCCTATCATTCTGGGGGTGGGAGACAGCTGTGGTTCCCTCAAGTGGGAACAAAGTTATGCAAAAGAGCATAAGTATACCTGCCAGAAAACCTACTGGTGCAGTAAATATATTTATTGATGAGCTGTCATCTGGGCCACTTAAAAAGATGATAAAAATGATCCCATTCTTCTTGTAAAAGGGAGGGATACCATTCCATGGGATAATGTCTCCTGAGTCTCAGTACATTAACCCAGTAGAATTAATAATCACAAACCCCCAAGACCCCAAATGGGAAAAAAGGGAGAGTGTAATATTAGGTATTGATGGGAAAGGACTTGATCCTGGAGTCAATATCCAGATTCAGGGAAAAATTCAAAACTGCTCATCCCAGCCAGTGTACCAGACCTTCTATGGTATATTAAATAAGCCAGTGCCAAAGCTTCTGAAAAAGACAAAGAACTTGTTTCTCCAACTTGCTGAAAATGTAGCCCATTTCCTTAATGTCACTTCGTGCTATGTATGTGGTAGAACTACTGTGGGTGATTGGTGGCCATGGGAAGCTTGGGAGTTAGTATCCGCTGACCCTGTCCCTGACCTAACCTCAGTTCAAAGAATTCAAACCAATGGTTTTTGGGTTTTAAAGGTTTCAATTACTGGACAATACTGTTTGGCCAGAGAAGGAAAAGATTTCACTGTTCCAGTAGGAAAGATTAGCTGCTTAGGACAACAATTGTATAATGGAACAGTGGATACTGTAACCTGGTAGAGTTCAAATTACACAGAAAATGACCCCTTCCTGAAATTTCCAAAATTACAGGATGCTTGGAACCATTCTGGGTATTGAAGAGACTGGACGGCCCTGGCTGGGGTTGTACTGGATATGTGGACATAGAGCATATGTACAACTGCCTGAAACATGGACAAGTAGCTGTGTCATAGGCACTATTAAACCTTTTTTTTTTTTTCTGTTATCTGTTAAGACAAGTGAGCTGTTAGGCTATCCACTCTACTCCACCTGGGAGAAAAGAAGTCTAAAGATAGGTGAACGGAAAGATGATAAGTAGCCACAGGGAAGAATTACCGAGTATTATGGGCCAGCCACATGGGTGGAGGATGGCTCATGGGGATACCGGACTCCTATTTACATACTCAATAGAATCATCCAGTTGTAGGCTGTCTTGGAAATACTCACTAATGAAACCGGCAAGGCTCTTTTCATTTTGGCCCAACAAGAAACTCAAATGAGAAATGCGATTTATCAGAACCAGTTGGCCTTAGATTATTTGTTAGCAGCTAAAGGAGAAGTCTGTGGAAAATTTAATCTAACCAACTGCTGCCTACACGTAGACAACCAGGGTCAAGCAGTTGAGGATATTTTAAGAGACATGATCAAACTGGCACATGTGCCTGTGCAGGTACAGTATGGATTTAAACCTGAGTCCTTGTTTGGAGGTTGGTTCTCATCATTGAAAGGATTCAAGACTCTCATCATAAGTGCTGTAATAATAATAAGTGCTTGCTTGCAATTCCCTTGTTCGCTCCCTGGTTCCTTCAGATGATCAGAGGATTGATCACTGCTGTAGTTAACCAGAGAACCACATCACAAGTACATGATATGTCATTATCAATCAGTTTTTTTAGAGAATCAGGAAAATGAGAATGAGAAAACTCTCACTAATGTTACAGGTAAAGTTCTCAAAGCAGGGGATGGGGCAGGAGACCCCTCTTCCCAAGCTTTTAAGGCTATTTCGCCCTTATCCTTCTATATTGCATCTCAAAAGGAGAAGTTAAAAGTCAGCCAGAGGAGGGACCGGTTGGTGCCACTGGTCAGGTCTAAAGGATTAAACCCCCTATTGCTAACCACAATCCTCTCTATAGATCATGGATATGATAAGAAATAATTTTCCCCAGAAGGTACTGTTCTTGCTTAATCATGATTAGACACCCCCCTCCCCAACCTAAGTCGCATTTTCCATGCTCACAACCCTCTCACATGTACCTTCTAAGACTGTAAGCCTTTAAAAGGGCCAGTGTTTTCTTTGTTGGGGAGATCGGTTGTTGAGGCACCTAAGCCGCCACAGCTCCCGGCTGAATAAAATGACCATTTCCATCCCTGTTCAGTGTTTGAGAGGTTTGTTTGCAGCCCTCCTGCTTCAATAGCATGTCTGGTAGCCTCGATGTGGCACCTAGGTAGGGGTTCAAGAATGCAGCTGCAGAGCAATCAGGGTGGGGGAAGGGGTCAGCTTATGCAGAGTAGGTTTTCTGAGATAGCTTGCCCATAACACAGGAAATGCCAGACACTTATAAAACTGATAGATCTCTTAAGAACTCACTCACTATCACAATAACAGCATGGGCAAACTGGCCCCATGATTCAATTACCTCGCACCAAGTCCCTCCCATGACACATGGTGATTATGAGAACTACAATTCAGGATGAGATTTGGGTAGGAACAGAGCCACACCATATCACAGCCTATCAATTTTGTTTATTCTTGAGGAAACAACTCCTGGTTTCCTTGATCATTTGTATGGACTTTTTTTTCTCAGTTTCATTCAGTTCTTTTCTTTTTTATTCCTTTTCTTTTGCTATGCTCGAAATTGCTTTTTTTTTTTTTTTAATTTCTCTAGGTGCAAAGTTAGATTGTCAATGTAATGTCTTTCAGACTTCTTGATGAAGACAGTTAGTGCTATTAGCTTTCCTCTTAACACTGCTTTAGCTGCATCCCAGAGATTTTCATTAGTTATTTTCCTATTTTCATTACTTTCAAAAAAATTTTTATTTGACTTAGTTTCAGTGTTTTTCCAGGAGTTAATCAGGATCAAGTTGTTTGATTTCCATGTGTTTGTCTAGTAGGGCTCCCTTAGGCAGAGGTCTTGGCAGGGAGGTAGGCAATACTGTTTCTGGAACAGCGCTGCAGAGGGAGGCATGCCCCTCTCCTGTGCTGGCCCACAAAACTGTCTTGCCCCTCTCTGTGCTCTGAGAGTGGAGGCTCCTCCCCCACTTAAGTGCAGGTCACACATCTTGGCTCAACACTCCCCAGCGGTGTGCCATAACCCTGGACTGTCCAGAGCAGTCTACATCTTGGAGTCAGGCTTTGGCTATGCCAGGGGGTTCAAAGTGCTTCCAGATGACCAGAAAATTACTCAGGCAGAGCAAAGGACCCAGGCTGGGCAGCCAAGGCTGAACTGTGCACACACTCTGGTGAGACAGCCAGGCAGGGGCCCTGGGAGGGGGTGGCATGCCAGAGGGCCTGAAGAATAGATGTGCCCCAGTCCTGTGGGGAAACATGGCCTGCTATCTCCTGGTCTGGCCATCAATTGGGGCTAGAGCTTCTCAGAAAGCAATGAAGAGCCCTGTGGGATGGGCACTTATGGCTATGCTCCATCAGAGCTGCTCCATGCCAAAATAAAAAAAGAAGAAAAGAAAAGAAAAATTCCCTGGACCTAGCTGAAGCCCCGACTCTGACTACTCTCCAGGTAGATCCCACTGCCAGTTCAAATGTCCATGGGAGATATAGGGTCTTTCTAAAGCTAGAATCCCAAAGGCTCATGGTAAAATTAGGCTGTCAGTCCCTTTACTCACCACTTCCTTAAGAGCCATTCTGGTATTCTGTGCAGTGTTCTTAACTTCCTTGATCTTCAGCCTCAGAATCTGTACCTCTCTATCCACTCTTGATGTTTTTCTCTTTGAAGTCTACTGAAAGTATGTTGGTTTATTTAGTATTTTGGTCTATCTCAGGAATGGCACTTGCTGGCTATGTCTAGTTGGCCATTGTTTCCATAAATCCACGTCCTTTTTTGGATAACTCATCTACCCAAACACTTATGATTTGTTCACTTATATCTTTATGTTCTACATTTTGATTAAAACAGTTAATTACAAAAACAACTTGATGACTTCCTACTTCCCTGACCTCATCACCTGCTCCTCTCTCCCTCCATCAGTTCACTCAAATTGCATGAGGCTTCTTGCTCTTCCTCAGACATGCAAGTTTCAAACCCTTTACAAGAACTATTCCTCTACCTAGGGCTCTTCCTATGCTCTCTCTTCCTTTCTCAAATATTCCTGTCACTGCCTAATTCTCCTAAATAATACATAACTCTTTCCCTATCCTCTTCATTCTAAATTTTCTGTTTCAGTTACTCTGCTTTCATTTATCTCTGTAGTACTTAATCTTCATCTGATGTTTAGTTACTACAGTCACTTACTTGTTTCTTGACTGTCTCTCTCCACTAGAATCTAAACTGAATCATATTTCTGTATCCCCAGAACCTAGAAAACTGCCTGTTTCTGGTAGATGAATGCTAAATGTTACTTGAAATGATAAATTCATCTCCTATTCCCAACACCAAGTTTTAAAAGTACTCACTTTATGTATTTGCTTGAAATCCTACTTTATAATAGAAAGTATTTATGGATAACGTTTAAGTGCCTTTGCCTCCATTTCCAGTCTTATTGTGAAATCCTTCTCAGGGGCAAAATTGCCATGAATTTTACTCATCTTTCAGTCATTTTATTTGTTTTATATTTGCTGCTGTGTACCTGTAAGTCATATACACTATCTTAAGTTTTTTTAAGCTAAATAAATAGCATACTATATGTATCCCTCTGAATCTTATTTCACAGTGCACTTTCAAGATCCCGCAATATTGTTTCAGGATCTATTCCATTCTTCTTAACATCTAAGTTATATTTTATAATTATACTGCCACCTATTATCCATCTTTTTATGGTTGGTATTTTATTTTTAATTACAACTTTTACATCTGCAACAAACAGTATTGTAGTGAAGAAGCTTGTACATGTCTTTAGGTAGAAATACAGAATTTCTCTATAGCAGTGATTCCCAAAAGTGTGGTCACCAGGATTGCCTTGTCACCACGTCTCAAGAAATCACTTAAAATTTTAAATGTTTCATCTCTTATTTTCCTAGAAAATATTTCTAAAAATGACTAATACCTTTAAAGAGACTTTAAAAGTATTTGTTTTACATACTAATTGTCATACTAATTGAAAGACTGTTTTCAGTAAGTTCAGACAAATTCTATCCTTCCCCAGGCAGTATTTAAGACAGCTTGTATCACAACAGTCTCAGAAACATTATCTTTTTTAAAAAACTATTATCTTTTATAAAAAATATTTTGATAGATAAAAAAATTATAATGAAGCTATGTAATGATTTGTATAACTTGAGATTAGTTAGGCTGAAAATATGATTTTGTCTTTAAGTGAATTATCTGTATTTCCTTTTTCTTTTTTATAGAATAATATGTCTATATCCTCTGATCCAACTGCTTTTGAGAAACTGTTATTTTTAATAGTAATTAATTTTATATATTGATTTCTTATAAAACATATTACATTGTTTAAAAATTTTAATTTTACTGTTATTTTTACATTATATACTTTAAAAGTATACATGTGCATAACTATTAATTTTTGTATACTTTTTGCTTATTGCTTTTATTAATACAGGGTAATTTTCTAAATTACAGCCAATAAAATACTTGTTTTGATTTTTTACTTGTGAACTCATTTTTTACATGAAATACTTCATGTCATCTAAAATTTAGTTTATTGGATGGCATAACTCCTCAAATTTTAATGTCATTTGGTTTGCCTTAAATGTTAATTTAGGAAGCTTTCAGCCAGGCATGGTGGTTCATGCCTATAATCCCAGTACTTTAGGAGGCCAAGGCAGTCAGCTCACCTCAGATCAGGAGTTCAAGATCAGCCTGAACAATTTAATGAAACCCCGTCTCTACTAAAAATACAAAAATTAGCCAGGTATGATAGTGCATGCCTGTAGTCCCAGCTACCTGGGAGGCTGAGGCAGGAGAATGGCTTGAACCTGGGAAGCAGAGATTGCAGCAGTGAGCAGAGAACACACCACTGCACTCCAGCATGGGTGGCAGAGTGAGACTCCATCTCAAAAAAAAAAAAAAGCTTTCAATCAAGTCAAATTATAACTAATTTCTTTACTCACCACTCAGGCCATTAGATGCCCCTGGAGATATATGACATACAAAACTTAAGAACTTAAGGTGTCAATTACATGAGAGTCTTAATTTTTTCAAGCAAGTGTTTACTTTCCGGAAATGTAAACTATTACATTTAATAATTATATCCTAAATAAGGCTTTCAAGTAGACTTTCAGTTTTATCTCAAAGGTGAGGCAGAGCAAGTATACACCAGCAAACAGTAGGTAAGTTATTTTCTTTTAACGCTTGGACAAGTCATCCATATTCAACGGCAGAGTCCTTGTAATCATTGCCGCTTTTTCTTCACTTAATGTATATAATAAGGAAATACTCTATGACCTCATTCTTTCCTTTAAATCAACTGTTTTCCACATTTTGAGACATTCACCAAAATAACTTTAATTTCCTGGTTCTCAGGCTCAAAACCTTGGTATTTATTAAATGTTACCAAATATTCCTTAAAATGATAATACCCAAACCTGGTGTTATAGGCTAGTAATGGCAATTCCTAGAAAGAACTTTATTAATATGTATCCAGAAAAATAAAATCTAACCATGACATATTACAGTATCTCTCCATTTAAAAACTAACAAATATGAATGAATAAAAACTTGTGCACAAAAATATTTTTGTAGCATTGTTTATAATGTGGCTAATGTGGAAACCATGTAAATATCTAATTTATAATAAAATTTGACTGATAATTACTATATCAAGTATAATTGAATAGATTTCTACTATGAACTACTATTTGGCTATTAAGATACTTTTTCTAAATAGACTTTCTGCTATTAAAAATGTCATAAAATATAACACTTGAAATGGAGGAGAGAAAAATTATGTATATTGTATGACCACAATTTTTAAAAAATAAGCAAAATAAACAGAAAACTATACAACAGCAAAAGCATGATAGGTCTAGGATGACTTTCTCCTCTTTTATTATTCAGGTTCTGTATTTTACAGTAATCTATAGTGTACCTGTGTTACTTCTGTAATAATAAATAAGCAAACTTACTGATTACATGATGGAATCTTCTGTTCTAAAATTCAGTCATATAAAACATATTTTTCATTCATCTTTTACAATCACTTATGTAAACTATTTCCTTTACATTTCCACTTCAATATTGTTTTTCAAACCCTAATGCCACTTGCCTACCACACTGCAGTAGACACTGAGTCTTCTTCCTTCATATTCCCTTCCTTAAATCCTCATTCAGGTTATACAAGCCAATAAAGTCCTATTACCTGAAGATGCATTAAAAATGAAATTCATAAATAGATAAAACATGGTCTTTATTTGAAGATGAACTATTTAAGCATTAGAAACATCTTCTAAAGTAATATTTAAGGAAAGCCTAACATAAATGTATTGTCTCTGGAAGTCTTCCACATATAGTATGTGAAAAAGCTGTGCTGTCTTGTGCTACTTCATGGTGTTTTGAAATTTATTTTAATTTTTATTTTTAGCACTGGGATACATGTGCAGGATATGCAGGTTTGTTACATAGGTAAACATGTCATGATGGTTTGCTGTGACTATCAATCCATGACCCAGATATTAAGCCAAGCATGCATTAGCTATTTTTCCTAATCCTCTCCCTCCTCCAACACCATAACAGGCCTCAGTGTATGTTGTTCTCTCCCTGTGTTGATGTGTTCTCATTGTTCAGTTCTCATTTATAAGTGAGAATATGTGGTATTTGGTTTTCTGTTCCTGTGTTAGTTTACCGAGGATAATGGCTTCCAGCTTTATCATTGTCCCTACAAGGAACATAATCTCATTCCTTTTTACTAGTGCATACTATTCCACAGTGTGTATGTACCACATTTTCTTTATCCAGTGGTCACTGATGGGCATTTGAGTTGATCCCATGTCTTTGCTACTGTGAATAGTGCTACAATGAGCATATGCATGCATGTATCTTTATAATCAAATAATTTACATTCCTTTGGGTATATGCCCAGCAATGCAAATGCTGGGTCAAATGATATTTCTTCATCTAGGTTTTTGAGGAATCACTGCACCATATTTCACAATGGTTGAGCTAATTTACATTCCCACCAACTGTGTAAAATTATTCCTGTTTCTCCACAACTTACCAGCATTTGTTGTTTCTTGACTTTTTAATAATCACCATTCTGACTGGCATAAGATGGTATCTCATTGTGGTTTTGACTTCCATTTATCTAACGATCAGTGACATGGAGCTTTTTGGCATATGTTTGCTAGCTGAATGAATTTCTTCTTTTGAGAAGTGTCTGTTCATGTCCTTTGCCCACTTTTTTAATAGGATTGTTTGGTTGTTTCTTGTACATTTGTTTGAGTTCCATGTACATTTTGGATATTGGATCTTTGTCAGATGGATAGATTCTAAAAATTTTCTTGTGCTCTGTAGCTTGCCTGATTTCACTCTGATGATAGCTTCTTTTGCTGAGCAGAAGCTCTTTAGTTTACTTAGATCCCATTTGTCAATTTTTGCTTTTATTGCAATTACTTTTGGTGATTTCACCATGAAATCTTTGCCCATGCCTGTGTCCTGAATGGTATTGCCTAGATTTTCCCCTAGGATTTTTACAGCTTGGGGTATTACATTTAAGTTTTTAATCCATCTTGAGTTAATTTTTGGATAAGATGTGAAGAAGGGGTCCAGTTTCAATTTTCTGCATATGGCTAGCCACTTCTTCTAGCACTGTTTATTAAATAGGGAATCCTTTCCTCCATTGCTTATTTTTGTCAGATTTGTCAAGTATCAGTTAGCTGTAGATGTACGAGTTTGCTATTCTGTTCCATTAGTCTATGTGTCTCATTGTGTGCCAGTACCATGCTGTTTTATTTATGGTAGCCTTAGAATATAGTTAGAATATAGTTTGAGGCATGATGCTTCCAGCTTTGCTCTTTTTGCTTAGGATTGTCTTGGCTATATAAGTTGGTTTTTGTTTGTTTTGGTTCCTTATGCGTTTTATAACAGTTTTCCTAATTGTATGAAGAATGTCAATAGTAGCTTAATGAAAACAGCATAAAATCTATGAATTACTTTGGGCAGTATGGTCATTTTCACTATATTGATGCTTCCTATCCATGACTAAAGAATATTTTTCCATTTGTTTCATGTCTTCTCTGGTTTCCTTGAGCAGTGGTTTACAGTTCTCCTTGAGAAGGTCTCACTTTCCTTCTTAGTTGTATTTCTAGGCATTTTATTCTCTCCAAAGTAATTGTGAATGGGAGTTAACTTCTGATTTGGTACCATCTGGCTTTAGACCAAATCAAGGCAGTTCCATTTACAATAGCTATTAAAGAAAATTGCCTAGGAATATATTTAACCAAGGATGTGACAGATCTCTATCAGGAGACTTATAAACCACTATAAATTACTGTTGAAAGAAATCACAGATGACATGAACAGGTGGAAAAACATCCCATGTTCACAAACTAGAAAATTTGTATTATTAAAATGATCATACTTCCCAAAGCAATCTACATATTTACATACTTCCTATTAAATTTTCAACATCCTTTTTCACACAACTAGAAAAAACAATTCTAATATTCATATGAAACTAAAAAACAAAGACCCTAAATAGACAAAGAAATCCCAAGCAAAAAGAACAAAGCTGGAGGCACCACATTACCCCATGTAAAATAATACTATAAGGCTATTGTAACTAAAATATGATAAAATGGGTATAAAAATAGACATATGGATCAATAGAACAGACTAGAGAACCCAGAAATAAAGCTACATATCTAAAATCAACTAATCCTTGACATAGTAAATACACACACACACTCTCACACACACAGATACATATACACACATACTGGGCAAATGACACCTTATTCAATAAATGATGCCTGCAAAATTGGATAGCAAAAGAATGAAACTGGACCCATACATCTTATCATGCAAAGAAATTAATTCAAGATGAATTGAAGACTTAAAAATAAGACTTGAAGCTATAAAAATTCTATAAGAAAACCTTTTTTCAACATTGGTGAAGGCAAAGAATTTATAAGCAAGTCTTTAAATGCAAATACAACAAAAACATAAATAGACAAATAATATCTAAATAAACTTAAAAGCTTCTGCACAACAAGAAATAATAGAATAAAACAATGTAAAAAATGAGGGGAAAATATTTGCAAACTATATATCAAACAAAATAAGGACTAGTATCCAAAATCTAGAAGGAAATCAAACAGCTCAACACAAAAAAGACAAATAATCCTATGAAAAACTATACAAAAGACATTAACATTTTTCAAAAGATGACATACAAGCAACCAACAAATACATGAGAAAATGCTCAACATCACTGATAATCAGAGAAATACAAATTAAAACCACAATGAAAGACCATCTTACACTAGTCAGAATGACTTTATTTATTTACCAAAAACAACACATGGTGCCAAGGATGCAGAGAAAAAGGAATGCATGTACACTGTTGGTGGGGAAAGTAAATTAGGACATTCTTTACAGAAGACAGTATGGTGATTTCTCAAAGAACTAAAAATAGAACTACTATTTAATCCAGGTATCCCACTACTGAATGTACACCCAAAGGGAAAAAAATAATTATATCAAAGAGATAATTGTATCTTTATTGCAGGACTATTTATAAGATATGAGATCAACCTAAGTATTTATCAAGGGAGGACTGGATTTAAACAATGTGTTGTATGTATATATAACAGAATACTATTCAGCCATAAAAAAGAATAAAATCATGTCTTTTGTAGCAACATGGATGGAGCTAGAGGTCATTATCATAACTGAAATCACTCAAAAGCAGAAAATCAAATATCACATGTTAACAGTTATAAATGGGAAGTAAACAATGGGTACACATGTACATACAGAGTGAAATAATGGACACTGAGAACTCCCAACAATGGGAGGGTAACAGAGGAGTGATGGTTGAAATACTATCTTTTATCCAAGATGGCCAAATAGGAACAGCTCTGGATTGCAGAACTCAGCAAAAACGCAGAAGGTGAGTGATCACCACATTTCCAAACGAATTTTTACTGCCCACAGGCCAGGAGATTTCTGGGCAGAAAAGCACCACAAGTCTCCAGTGTGGCTATTTCAGCTGGCACAGCAGGTCTCCGCACAAAAACTCACACAACTCTGGGTGCCATATCAACTGGCAACTGGCAACTGAGAGACTGAGTCACCCATTCAACTGAAAAAAAGGGGGCTGAAACAGGGAGCCATGTGATCTGGCTCAGCTGGTCCCATCCCCACAAAGACCAGCAATCTGAAACACTCTGGATTGAGAGTTTCACAACAAGCATAGCTGGACCAGGAATGGTCCAGCTCTGTGGTGGGAAAGGCATCTGCCATTATTGAGGCAGTCTACCACTACCAAGGCAGTGTGCCACTACAGAGGCAGTCTGCCATTACCGAGGCAGCCCGTCATTACCAAGGCAGCCCGCCATTACTTAGACAATCCACTATTATCGAGGCAGTCTGCCATTACAGAGATAGTACTGAGACAATTCTAACTATACCATATAAACAAAACTGCAAGGCAGTTCACACAGCAGCAGGGCAGAGCCCATGACAGCTCAGAAATGCCTCTGCTGGCAGACTGTGACAAGGCTACCTCCTTGCTGGGCAGAGTATCTCTGAAAAAAGGCAACAGAATGACAGAAACTTATAAATAAAGCCCCACCTTCCCAGGACAGAGTACTGGGAAAAAAAGGTGCTTATGAGTTCCACTGCAGCAGACTTAAACGTACCTGCCCAGCAGCTCTGAACAGAGCAATGGAGCTCACAGCTCAGCACTTTAGCTCCTATAAGGGACAGACTGTCTCCTCAAGCAGCTGCCCAAACCCTGTATACCAAAGAGACACCTCATAAAGGAGAGCTCAGGATGACATCTGGTGGGTATACTTCGGGGACAAATATAACAGAAGAAGAAACTGGCAGCAACACTTACTGTTCTGCAGCTGCTGCAGGTGATCCCCAGGCAATGAGGGTCTGGAGTGAACCTCTATCAGTCCTACAGCAGGGGGGCCTGACTGCTAGAAGGAAAACTAAGAAACAGAAATAAATAACTTCATCAGCAACAAAAAAGGTGTCCACTCAGAGATCCAATCTGAAAGTCACCAACCCCAAAGACCACAGGTAGATAAATCCAAAAGATGGGAAGAAACCAGTGCAAAAAGGATGAAAATACCCAAAACCAGACCTGTCTCCTGCTCCAAGATCACAACTCCTCACCAGCAAGGGAACAAGGCTGGATGGAGAATGAGTCTGATGATTTGACAGAAAGAAGCTTCAGAAAGTGGGTAACAACAAACTTCTCTGAGCTAAAAGATCATGTTCTAATCCAATGTAAAGAAACTAAGAACTCTGAAAAAAGGTTTGACAAAATGCTAATGAGAATAAACAGCTTGGAGGGGACTATAAATGAGTTGATTGAGCTGAAAATCACAACATGAGAATTTTGCGATGCATACAAAAGCTTCAACAGCCGAATCGACCAAGCAGAAGAAAAGATATCAGAGACTGAAGATCAACTCAATGAAATAAAATGAGAAGGCAATATCAGAAGAAAAAAAGTAAAAAGAAATGAACAAAGTCTCCAAGAAATATGGGATTATGTGAAAAGACCTAATCTACATTTGACAGGTATACCTTAATGTGATGTAGAGAATGAATCCAAGCTGGAAAACATTCTTCAGGATATTATCCAGGAGAAGTTCCCCAACCTAGCAAGGCAGGCCAACATTCAAGTCCAGGAAATACAGAGACCACCACAAAGATATTCCTCAAGAAGAGCAACCCCAAGGCACATAATTGTCAAATTAACCAGGGTTGAAATTAAGAAAAAAAAAATGCTAAGGGCAGCCAGAGAGAAGGTCAGGTTACCCACAAAGGGAAGCCCATCAGACTCACAGCAGATCTCTCAGCAGAAACCCTACAATCTAGAATAGAGTGGGGGCTAATATTCAATACCCTTAAAGAAAAGAACCTTCAACCTAGAATTTCATATTCAGCCAAATTAAGCTTCATAAGTGAAGAAGAAACGAAAATTCTTTATGAAAAAGCTGCAATGAAGAAACTGCATCAACTAATGGGCAAAACAACCAGCTAGCATCAAAATAGCAGGATCAAACTCATACATAAGAACATTAACTTTTAATGTAAATGGGCTAAATGCCCCAATCAAAAGACACAGACTGGCAAATTGGATAAAAAGTCAAAACCCATTGGTGTTCTGTATCCAGGAAACCCATCTCACATGCAAGGATACACATGGGCTCAAAATAAAGGGATGGAGGAAGATCTACCTAGAAAATGGAGAGCAAAAAAAGCAGGAGTTGCAATCCTAGTCTGATAAAATAGATTTTAAACCAACAAAGATCAAAAGAGACGAAGAAAGACATTACATAATGGTAAAAGGATCAATGCAACAAGAAGAGCTATTGATCCTAAAAATATATGCACCCAGCACAGGAGCACCCAGATACATAAAGCAAGTTCTTAATAACCTACAAAGAGACATAGTCTCCCACACAATAATAGTGGGAGACTTTAATGCTCCACTGTCAATATCAGACAGATCAACAAGACAGAAAATTAACAAGGATATCCAGGACTTGAACTCAGACCTGGACCAAGAAAACCTAATAGACATTTACAGAAATCTCTACCCCAAATCCACAGAATATACATTCTTCTCAGCACCACATCACACCCACTCGAAAATTGACCACATAATTGAAAGTAAATCACTCCTCAGCAAATACAAAAGAATGGAAACAATAACAGTCTCTCAGACCACAGTGCAATCAAATTAGAACTCAGAATTCAAAAACTAAGTCAGAACTGCACAACTTCATGGAAACTGAACAAGAGGTTCTTAAATGTTGACTGGATAAACAAAGAAATGAAGGAAGAAATAAAGATGTTCTTCAAAACCAACGAGAACAAAGACACAATGAACCAGTATCTCTGGGACACATTTAAAGCAGTGTCTAGAAGAAAATTTATAGCAATAAATGCCCACATGAGAAAAAAGGAAAGTTATAAAATCGACACCCTATTGTCAAAATTGAAAGAGAAAGAGGAGCAAGATCAAAAAAACCTCAAAAGCTAGCAGAAGACAAGAAATAACTAAGATCAGAGCAGAACTGAAGAAGATACAGACACAAAAACCCTTCAAAAAACCAATAAATCCAGGAGCTGGTTTTTTGAACAGATCAACAAAGTAGACCACTAGCCAGATTAATAAAGAAAAGAGAGAAGAATCAAATAGATGCAATAAAAAACAATAAAGAGGATATCACCACAGATTCCACAGAAACACAAACCACTATCAGAGATTACTATAAACAACTCTATGCACATAAACCAATAAACTTGGAAGAAATGGATAAATTCCAGGACACTTACACCCTCCCGAGCTTACCAGGAAGAAGTCAAAACCCTGAATAGACCAATAACAAGGGCTGAAGTTGAGGCAGCAATTAATAGCTTACCAACCAAAAAAAGCCCAGGTCCAGATGGGTTCACAGCCCAATTCTACCAGACATACAAAGAGGAGCTGGTACCACTCCTTCTGAAACCATTCCAAACAATCCAAAAAGAGGGACTCCTCCCCAAATCTTTTTTATGAGACCAACCCCATCCTGATACCAAAACCCAGCAGAGACTCAACAAAATTGAAACTTCAGGCCAATATCCATGATGATGAACACAGATGCAAAAATCTTCAATAAAATACGGGCAAACTGATTGCAACAGCAGATCAAAAAGCTTATCCACCATGATCAAGTAGGCTTCATCCTGGAGATGCAAGACTGGTTCAACATACACAAGTCTATAAATATAATTCACCACATAAACAGAACCAAAGAAATAAACCATACGATTATCTCAATAGATGCAGAGAAGGCCTTCAACAAAATTCAACAGCGCTTTATGCTAAAGCTCTCAATAAACTAGGTATCAACAGAACGTATCTCAAAATAATAAAAACTATTTATGACAAACATACAGCCAATATCATATTGAATGGGCAAAAACTGAAAGCATTCCCTTTGAAATCTGGCACCAGACAACGATGTCCTCGCTCACCACTCCTATTCAATATAGTATTGGAAGTTCTAGCCAGAGCAATCAGGCAAGAAAAAGAAATAAAGAGTATTCAAATAGGAAAGGAGGAAGTCAAATTCTATCTGCAGACAACATGATTGTGTATTTAAAAGACCCTATCGTTTCAGCCCAAAATCTCCTTAAACTGATAAGCAACTTCAGCAAAGTCTCAGGATACAAAATCAAGGTGAAAAAAATCACAAGCATTCCTATACAACAAAAACAGACTTAAAAAGAGCCAAATCAAGAACGAACTGCCATTCACAATTGATACAAAAAGAATAAAATACCTAGGAATACAAATGACAAAGGATGTAAAGGATCTCTTCAAGAAGAACTGCAAACTACTGCTCAACAAAATAAGAGAGGACACAAACAGATGGAGAAACATTCCATGCTCATGGTTAGGAAGAATCAATATCGTGAAAATGGCCATACTGCCCAAAGTAATTTACAGATTCAACGCTATCGCCATCAAGCTACCAATGACCTTCTTCGCAGAACTGGAAAAAACCACCTTAAACTTCATATGGAACCAAAAGAGAGCCCGCATAGCCAAGTCAATTCTAAGCAAAAAGAACAAAGCTGGAGGCATTACACTACCGGACTTCAAACTATACTACAAGGCTACAGTAATCAAAACAGCATGGTACTGGTACCAAAACAGAGATATAAACCAATGGAACAAAACAGAGGCCTCGAAGGCAATGCCACACATCTACAACCATCTCATCTTTAACAAACCTTACAAAAAAAAGCAATGGGGAAAGGATTCCCTGTTTAATAAATGGTGTTGGAAAAACTGGCTAGCTATGTGCGGAAAGCAGAAACTGGACCCCTTCCTGACACCTTACACTAAAATTACCTCCAGATGGATTAAACACTTAAACGTAAGACCTAACACCATAAAAACCCTATTAGAAAACCTAGGCAAAACCATTCAGGACATAGGCATAGGCAAGCACTTCATGACTAAAACACCAAAAGCATTGACAACAAAAGCCAAAATAGACAAATGGGATCTAATTACACTTCAGAGCTTCTGTACAGCAAAAGAAACAATCAGAATGAACCAACAACCAACAGAATGGGAAACAATGTTTGCAATCTACCCATCTGACAAAGGACTTATATCCAGAATCTACAAAGAATTAAAACAGATTTACAAGAAAAAAAACAAACAAGCCCATTCAAAAGTTGGCAAAGGATATGAACAGACACTTTTAAAAAGAAGACAAATATGAGGCCAACAAACATACGAAAAAATGCTCATCATCACTGGTCAGTAGAGAAATGCAAATCAAAACTATATTGACATACCATATCACGCCAGTTAGAATGGCAATCATTAAAAAATCTGGAGACAACAGATGCTGGAGAGGATGTGGAGAAATAGGAACACTTTTACACTGTTGGTGGGAATGTAAATTAGTTCAACCATTGTGGAAGACAGTGTGGTGATTGCTCAAGGACCTAAAAATAGAAATTCCATTAGATCCAGCAATCCCATTATTGGGTATATATCCAAAGGATTATAAATCGTTCTATTATAAGGACACATGCACATGAATGTTCATTGCAGCACTGTGTACAATAGCAAAGACTTGGAACCAACCCAAATGCCCATTGATGATAGACTGGACAGGGAAAATGTGGCACACATACACCATGTAATACTATGCAGCCATAAAAACGATGAGTTTGTGTCCTTTGTAGGGACATGGATAAATGTGGATACCATCATTCTCAGCAAACTGACATGGGAAGACAATCAAGCACCACATGTTCTCACTCAGGCAGGTGTTGAACAATGAGAACACATGGACACAGGGAAAGGAGCATCAAACACTCAGGTCTGTTGGGGGAACTAGGGGAGGGACAGTGGGGGGTAGGGAGTTGGGAGCGATAACATCGGGAGAAATGCCAGATATAGGTGATGGGGATGGAGGCAGCAAACCACATCGCCATGTATGTACCTATGCAACAATCCTGCATGTTCTTTATATGCACCCTAGAACCTAAAATGCAATAATCTACATATAAAGATGGCAGGTTTCATAAGCTCTGGGATCCTCCATTGTGACATAGATCTGCTGCTGTGTGTAAAGAATCCATGTAGGTTGTTTTGTATTGCTCTCACGGAACTTGGGAGACAATTAGAACTGATGCAAATATGAAGCTTGTGCTCCCTGCTGTATTGTGACTGATAAAGTCTTTTGTCTCTGAAAAAAAAATACTACCTTTTGAGTAAAATAAAAAGTATTTAACTGATGGGTACACTAAAAAAACAGACTTTACCACTATGCAATATATGCTTGTAAAAAAAAATCTGCATTGTACCCCCTAAATAAACACATGTAATTATATATATTATTATCCAATAATTAGTATGTATAATTATGAATGCAAATACTAACAATTATTTGCTTATATGCCTGTTTTCACATTTTTCATCTCTTGGTAGCAAAATCCATTTCTTATTCATTTCTAAAATCCTTCAGCATAAGAATATAATGTGTTTATGTAAGTATTTTCATATTTTAGAAGTGCTGTTAAAAGCTTTTCTTGTTGTCCATATTCCTGAGCCTTAGTGGTATTCAACAGAATATTGATTTCCAAATCTGGTTTTGTGTCAGCATTGCCTGGGGGCACTTAAAAAAATAATAAAGTTCCCTGACTTCACCCTCAGTCTCCTGAATCATAAATTCTGAAAAATGGATTCTGTGAATCTGTATTTTTACCATGCTTTGCAGGTGATTCTCCTGCAGTCATCTCTGTATTCAGGTGTAAGCATTGTACATCACTGAACTAAAGCAGGGTTATTTTTTTCTATTAATTTGGAAAGAGACATCTACTCTTTTCTTCCTTCCCGTCAAGTACTTCTTGAACACTTTTCTTATTCTCCCAAGCTTTTAACAGATACTTTTATCCAATAAACAAATGTTGACTTGAGTAGAGTGTATTCACAGTAAGCACCAGTGAAAGGGTAGGAATTAAGAAGGAAGAGGGGATTTGGCAGGTATTGGTACTCAAGGGTGTTCCATTTTTTTTAAATCACTTTAACACTGTACTCTGAATTGAAACCTAGATTCTTACAACGTTGTTGAGAGTGACGATACAATAGCTACCTCACACGGAATTAAAATGTTGCCAGGCCAATATCTAGTGTTGAGCTATCTCTGGGAAGATATAAAAAGACTGTAGGTATAGCAGTCATACTAAATTAATAATCATTAATGATTTAGTAAATGGGGTAGGAGAAAAATCGCACAGTCGAACAGGCTCTACAGTGCTTCCTAAGAAAACATTCACGGATTGTAGATTACAGACAGACAATTTCTGAAGCCTTCATATCTTGAAGTCTGTACAGTTTCTTACAACAGTTGGGAGATGAAGAATTTAAAGAGCATTAAATAAGGGTTAAGACAACCGATTCTGATGCTTGTTCTCTTCTGACTGCAAACTTGCCACTTTTGGCCATTTTTCTTTGATCTACAAAGTGAGTGACAGAACTACAGTTTCTTTAATTTTATTTATTTTTTTAAAAATCTGCATTTAAAATTTTTAGTGATAATGTCAAATGAGAGGTACATAAAGTTGGAAATTGGATGCAAAAGGAATATGTCATTATATTGTTGAAAATGGTCACAAAAATCAGTGAACTCTTTTAACCTCAATAAGGCATAAAGAGTTCCCCAAGAAAGAGAAAGAGATAGAGACAAATGAGAGAGAGAGAGAGAGAGAGAGAGAGAGAGAAAGAGAGACAGAGAGAGAAAAAGAGAGAGAGAGAGAAGTGACAGAGACCAAATTTAATTTTAAATCTTGTAACAAAATAATACAATTATAAGCATTGACTGTGTCATAGAAATGAATAGTCAGGGTTGTGGCACTAACAAAGATGTAGTATAATATGAAACAAAATGTTTAAAACGCTTGAAGCAGACAAGTGAATAAAGACGGGAATTTTACTGTTTTCCACACTATACTCACTACTGTTTTTATTCTCGATTCCAGGTCTCCACAGGACTTCTCATAATATGGCCATAAGAATGACTTTTGTCCAGCTAGCTTAAGCGAAGAGTTTTTGTTTTCTCTATTGTCATGGATAGTTGTCCTGTGGAAATGTTGTTTTTTAATTTTTTTCTATTATTTTTTTATTTCATCTCTTTTCAACATGGTAAACTAGTCAGGTTCACAGCCAATTCTATAGCCTTACATTTTCTCAGAAAGACCCTACGATCTGAAAACCCAGAGGGAAGATTTTGGAAGGAGAATGACAGCAGATCTCTCAACAATCCAAGTTCAGGTCAACGAGGGATGGTACTAATTGCATTTCTAACCTCTTTCAGTTCCTTTATCCTCACTGTTTCAGAATGCAATAAAGAAGCTGGCAACATCTATCAGCATGTCATGAATTTTTATGGTCAAATAATATTCCATTATACAGATATAGTACATTTAATTTCTCCATTTGTTTTTTGATGAACATTGGGTTGTTTCTACCTCTTGGCTGTTATGAATAATGCTGCTATAAGCATACATGTAGAAATTTTCATGTGAACATGTTTTCACTGATACTGGTGAAATTGCTGGGTCATATAGTAACTGTTCAATGAAAACATTTTGCTATTTGGAAGAAGCCAGTCCCAGAAGGTTACATACTAGTCAGAATGACTATTAAAATTATTTAAACATGTTATATAATTTCACATTTATAAAGGTACATAGTAGGGAAACCTCTAGAGACAGAACATATATTGGTGGTTGAACATGGCTGTTAGTGTAGGGTAAATATAGGGGGTTGATATGATAGCTAAAGTATCTAGGATTTCTTTCTGCAGTGATAAAAATATTCTAATATTGATTGTGGGTGACAGTTGCATACATTTATGAATATACTAAAAGTCACTGAATCATATATTTTAAATGAGGTATCTTAATAAAACTGTTTAAATTACTGGAAAAGCACATTCTCAGCACATAAAGCACATGGGAGGATTTTGTTCTGTTTAGAATGATTTTTCCGTGCTTGGCCCAGTTATTCATTCTGGTAAATCTTTTGCTGATTCTCTAGGTCAGCATAAGTGAGGCTAGTCTGTGCTAAGAACAATTATAGAACCTTCCACTTATACTAGATGTAATGGTTACATGGGTAACCACGTAATCTCACAATAGATTGCTATATCTTTGGGAGGTAAAATACTATAATATTGATAATTATTTCCCTAGGGCCAAATAGAGTCTGAAACAGTAGACAAATATGGTATATGAGCTAATAATCTAAATCATTTTCCTCCTGGGGAGTTACAGTTTTAGTAAGAAGTATACAAGACAACTTAATTTAGAATTTCCAATTCCATTAAACACCGAATTGGACTTCTCATTTACTGTCACGGGGCTAGCACTTCCAGACACGGCCTCTTAAACTTGCCACCAAAGTATTTATTCATAAGGACATAGATAAAGACAAATATTCACACCATCTTCTAAAATAGTCACTGACATCTAAGAGCTAAGAATCTCTAGTCATTAAAAGATTGATGGGGCTATTAAAAATACATACACAAACACACAAATACACAAACAAGTGTCCTGGTCATGAATTAAGTAGAATAATCCTATTTATATGAAAGAAGTTAGGGAGGCAATAGACATCCCTTGTCTTGATTTAAACTTCTATATAGAGATAAAAGGATTTGGTCAAACATGAAAATGGGCAGCCATCTCTACATGAGTAGCCATCACTTCCTGTAGGCCGTGTTTGATGCATAAAATAACCATTGCATACCTCTTATGAAAATATCCATAAAGATGTAGCAATTCCAAGGAAATATCAGTGGTGGCACTTACTTGCAACTGATACTCAAATACAATAGAGCCACTGTGTGAATAGTCTTGCAGACATGGTATTATATCAAAGGAACTAAAGACTAATGCCCAAATTTTGAAATATATATGTTTGTGTGTATCTAAATATGAAGAGGCAGCAAACAGTAAATGACATTGCAAGATTTCATAATAATCTTCTTTACCATGTTTTCTTGAAAGGCCTTCTAGTAAATATAAAATAATATTTTTTCTTTGTCCTACAACATCTTTTTTTTTGATTTCCAACTTTTATTTTGATTTCAGGGGTACATGTGCAGGATGCGAAACTTAGTTACACAGATAAACATGTCCCATGGAGCTTTGCTACACAAAACATCCTATCACCTAGGTATTAAGTGCAGCCTCCATTAGGTATACTTCCTGATGCCCTCCCTCCTCCTACCACCCAACCTCCAACAGGCCCCAGTGTGTTTTTTTTCTCCCCCATGTGTCCATGTGATCTCATCATTCAGCTCCCACTTATAAGTGAGAACACATGGTATTTGGTTTTCTGTTCCAGCATTAGTTTGCTCAGGATAATGGCTTCCAGCTCCATTTGTTACCCTGCAAAGGACATAATCTCATTCCTTTTCTATGGCTGCACAGTATTCCATGGTGTATATGTACCACATTTTCTTTATCTAGTCTGTCACTGATGGGCATTTGGGTTGATTCCATGTCTTTGCTATCATGAATAGTGCTCTGATGAACACACATGTGCATCTATCTAATAGAATGATTTATATTATTTCAGATATATATCCATCAATGGGATTGCTGGATCAAATGATATTTCTGCCTCTAGGTTTTTGAGGAATTGCTACACTGTCTTCCACAAAAGGAAAACTAACATTCCAAGCAACAGTGTAAAAACCTTCCTTTTTCTTCATAACCACAGCAACGTGGTTTTTTTTGACTTTTTAATGATAGCCATTCTGAGTGGTGTGAGATGGTAGCTCATTGTGGTTTTGATTGGCATTTCTCTAATGATCAGTGATGCCGAACTTTTTTTATATGTTTGTTGGCCACATGTATGTCTTCTTTTGAGAAGCATCTGTTCATGTTCTTTGTCCACTTTTTAATGGGGTTGTTTGGTTTCTGTCTTGTAAATCTGTTTTTCCTTGCAAATGCTTGATATTAGACCTTTGTCGGATAGATTGCAAAAGTTTTGTTTCATTCTGTAGGTAGTCTGTTTACATTGTTTCTTTTAGACAGTTTAGACTGTTTAGACAGTTTCTTTTACTGTGCAGAAACTTTTTAATTATATTCCATTTGTCAATTTTCGCTTTTGTTGCAATTGTCTTTGGTGTCCTTTTCATGAAATCTTTGCCCATGGCTATGTTCTGAACAGTCTCTCTGGGTTTTCTTCTAGGGTTTTTCGCATTTGCAGTTTTCCATTTAAGTCTTTAATTCATCTTGAGTTGATTTTTGCATATGGTATAAAGAAGGAGTCCAGTTTCAGTTTTCTGCATATGGCTAGCCCATTCTCCCACCACCACTTATTAAATAGGGAATCCTTTCCCCATTGTTCTTGTCAAGTTTATTGAAGATCAGATGGTTGTAGGTGTGCAGTCTTATTTCCGAGTTCTCTGTTCTGTTCCATCGATCTATGCATCTGTTCTTGTACTGGTACCACGCTGTTTTGGTTATTGTACCCTTGTAGTATTAGTTTGAAGTTGGGTAGAGTGATGTGTCCAGATCTGTTCTTTTAGCTTTGAATTACTTTGGCAATTTGGGCTATTTTTTGGTTTTATGTCTGTTTTGTTGACTGGAGACCACGGTTGGGAGGTCTCACCCAGTCGAGAGGAATGGGACCAAAGATGTGCTTAAAGAAGAAGTCCGGCTGCTTTATGGTAGAGCAGCTGTATTGTGCTGGAGACCCCTACAGCCTTCAATTGGTTTGGGCTCTCCAAGGCCCATAGGCTGGACTAGCTAAGAATCCCAAACAGCCAAGATGGTGGCCTTCCCTGCTCCTCAGGCACTGTGTCCTAGGGAGAAATTAGAGCTCTGTCAGCCCTGTAGTACATGGGTGGAGGTGGCAGGAGGCCTCAGCTGGGAGGATCTGCCTTACAAGTAATAGATCAGGTTCCCACTTAAAGTAGCAGTCTGGCCCCACCTTGACAAAATGTTTGTGTTGTGGTGGGAAACTACCTCTCCTCCTTTAGGCTTGGATTCTCCAAAGCCCATAGGCTGAAATGACTGAGTCATTCAACCAACTGTGGTCCTCCCCTTCCCCAGCCACTTAATCCCAGGGAAAGATCAGAGCTCTGTTTATAACAGGTAAGGGCAGGCGTGGTTGGAGGGCCTGGCTGAGAGGTCCTTCCCAGTGAGGAGTAATTGATTGGGGTCCTGCTCAAAGAAGCAGTCTGATCACAATCTAGCAAAGCTACTGTGCTGAGATGCTGAGGGGGACCCTTCCTTATCCAGATTATTTGGACTCTCCAAAGCTCTCAGGCTGAAACGGATAAGTCAACCAAACAGCAGAGATGGCATCCACCTTTCCCCCGGGGGTTTCATCCAGTCTCAGGCAGGATCCACGCTGTTGCTGGTGGCTGGCTGGAATTCCAAGCCAGTGTATCTTACCTTGTGAGGGGCGGTGGAAGTGTGACTCTCAGGCCAGCACTGCTCTGTTTCCTGGATTCTGCCCCATTCCTAGGGGTATGTGCAGACCTCCCACCTTGCCTGAATTGCAGATACCTTTTGCTGGGAATCCTGGAGCATGTAAAGCTGGCTGAGTCTCTGTGCATGCCTAAGCAGCTGCTCTGCCAAGACTCCACACAGCAGTGTGTGTCAGCCCCAAGGCCCTAGTGGCATGGGCTTGCTCACAAGTGGATCTCCTGATCCATGGGCTGCAAAGATTGATGATTTCCTAGGGTTGCCAGTGGTCTCTAGCCAACAAAACAGACTTTAATCAATCACTTACCACTTTCATTGGCTAGGTATGGGGGTTCCTTTGGTTCTGTGTTGATCCTGGGTGGGTGAGTTGTCTCTTTAATAAGACCCAATGCAAGAACCTGGATATTTCAGTTGAAGGTGCTATATTCACTCACCCCTTTCTTTTCTCTGCAGGAGTGTGGCAGACTGCAGCTGCTTCTAACTGTACATTTTGGCCCCTCCTCTCCCCTACAAGATCTTTATGAAATTTTTTTCCTTCCTATGAAGAGAAGAAGAGTTGTAAGAATTTAAACTGATAAAATATGTTACCTGTAAATAAATAAAAATGAGGCTGGCCTCACGCTTCCCTATAGAACCAAATGTCTGAAGTCAGTGGATATTACTCTTTAGATTTTGATGAAGCTTCCAATTTAAGAGTTTCTGTCCAAATAAATTATCGTTTGTATCAGTTAGGGTTTACAGCTTCTGGCACATCTTTGCTTTCTTTAATATTGGAAATTTCTTCTGGAATTGAGCATTTTTCAATACTTAAACTTGAATCACTATAAAGTTTATTGGAAAATATGGACACCTGGAAGAGTCTTGTACACCATCAGCTACAAGCTTAATTATGGAGAGGTCTGAAGGAATGATTTTAGTGGGAAACCCACTAGAAATTTGTTTAATTACTTGTTTTCTAGGGATGGTTAGACTTCTCAGAAAAAAAACTTTCAATCTCTTAACCAACAGGAAAAGAAAGAGAGAAAGAGAGAGAGAAAAGAGAGAGAAAGAAAGGAAGGAAGGAAGGGAGGGGGAGAAAGAAAATAAAGAAAAAGCTTCTAGAAATCTAGCATCTAAGTTGGGGATGAAGACTGAGGTTTGGTAGCTCATCTGCCAATATACAGAGGAGTGTTTTCCAGTTCCTCTGCTTTCAAAGCTATACTCCTGCCTTCCACTGTGTCTTGTGTCCTTCAAAGTAGAAACTGCACTGAGGCCCTCCTTGGAGGGTATGCCTGTGCTTCTGAAGTCAATGTATTGCAGTGGAAACAACCTCTACCTTTGCAGAAACTGGGGTGTCAGATCCAGCAGCAAACTACATGTAAAAAGACTTTAAAATAAACACATTGTTTTTGGATTTGCCTCCACACCCATTCCAGAGACATACTGTTCAATTCTTGAGCCTTTCAGAACTTTCGCAGCGCACATTGCCTAGCTTTGTTGCTGTCCACTCTTCCAGTGTAGGGTTCAGCTTCATCAGGACTACCACCATTACTGTTCACTTTTGACATCTCACCTTCCCAGACGGGTATGATCTCCTCTTCTTTTAGGCGTATCCTTGTAAGTTTATTCATTTAAGAATCACCTTTATCACATGTTTTGTTTTATTTTAGCAGAAAGTAACATTAAATGTGGCTTCACCAAAATTTATTAATGAATTTTCCAATTTTATATCACTAGAAGAGGGACAGATGAATTTTAGTCAATAACTGTTTTTTTTATTTCCTTGCTAGTTTTGTTTGTAAAAATTTGAGATTTTTGCATCATGTCCTTAAGTGATAGTCCCCTATAGTTTTCTTTTATCTTGTTGTCTTGATTTGGTTTTGAAATAGGGTAAACTGGATTCATATAATTAGTTACAGGGATGTCTTCCATTTCTGTTGTAATAGATTAATATAGAAGATGTGTGTTCCTAAATATTTTGACAAAACACAATGGTATAATCATCAGGAAATGTTGCTTTTTTCAAATAAACATTCTAATACTGATTAAATTTCTTTAGTAATTTTGGTTTATTTAGTTTTTTTATTTCTTATAAGTCAATGTTATAAATTTTATTTACCCCTAAATATATACATTTCATCTCAGATTTATAATTTTATTAATAAAATTTTTGGTAGAATTCTTATGATTTTATTTAATGACCACTGCATCTGTAATCATAATGGTTTTAAAATTTAAGAGTTAATTTGTGTTTTCTCTTGATTTTCTTGATTAAATTTCTCAGAAATCTATTTCATTAGTTCTCAAAAATATATTCTTTTAAAAATATTTTTAAAATTATTCATCTTACATTTCTTTTGTTCTTTTTTTTTTTTCTTGAGACAGAGTCTCACTCTGTCATGGCCCAGGCTGGAGTGCAGTGTCACGATCGGCTCACTGCAACCTCCCCATCCTGGGTTCAAGCAATTCCCTGCCTCACCCTCCTGAGTAGCTGAGATTACAGGTGCACACCACCATGCCTGGCTAATTTTTGTATTTTTTTTTAGTAGAGATGGCATTTCGCCATCTTGGCCAGGCTGGTCTTGAACTCCTGACCTTGTGATCCACCCACCTCGGCCTCCCAAAGTACTGGGATTACAGGCGTAAGCCACCATTCTTGGCCTATGTTTTTCTTTTGTTCTATGTTTTTTGTTTTCTTTTTTCTCCAACATTGTGTATTTAACATTAAAAAAGACAATTTTACAGTTCCACCTCCATTGTAATATATGTTCTTTGAGCTATGAGTGCCTATCAAAAAAGAAGTTTATCCTCCAAGTTCTGATATATAAAGTTTATGTTTTTCAATTCTAAATATACAGTGAAATGTATTTTTACTTCTTCTATAATTTATATATTTACACATATGTGGTTTGTGGTTTTGGCTTTTTGTAATTAATTTCTACTTTTATTACAATATGGCCAGAAAACACATCTGCGTAATTTTGCTTATCCAGTATTTTTTAATATTTAATTTTCGACTAGGTTGATGGCAATTTATTAAAATGTTTTATATTTTACTAAACAAAGTTTGGTGTATCACTTTCTGAGAGATTATAATTTTGTGCTACAGTTGTGGATACTTCTGTATCAATGTTCAATTTTGTAGCTTTGTTGATAGGAGCAAAAATATTTAGGGAATGTGTATTATTTCTGGTACAAAACTGTTAAATATTTAGAATTAAATAACCAAAACACTACAATTAAAATTCTGTATGAGAAAAATAAATAATAAATATTAAGATTCAAGGCTACTGAATTTTAATAGCTTTAATTTGTACGGTAGAGAATTATAGCTTTTATTGTCAAGAAATGATTTTATCTTTAAGAAATATTTTTGGCTTAAAGACTACTTTATGTAATAACAATAAAGTTATAACAGCTTTAGCTTGGCAAATAATTTCCTGGTTTTCTTTTTTTATCCCTATACTTTTAACATTTTGGTATTTTTACATTTGTATTCTAGATTGGGGCAATAAATAGGTATACACAAATTTAGAAAATGTCTAACTATCTGGTAAATGAATTGGTTCTTCCACCTGTAATAATGGCTTTTTTAAATCCTTAATAACAATTTTAGCTTAAAGTCATTTTCTGTGTTATGTATAATATCGTAGTTTCACATCATTTTTAAACCACCGAAATTATTTGTCATCGCTCTTGTTTTTATGGTCAGTGTATTTCCCACATTTTTATCTACTTATTTCTGAAATTTATACAAGAAAATTTATTGTGTAGTTTTTATTAGGTTTCCATAGACATGAACATCAAATTAAAAATAGGAAAAAATAGATGTGCTGGAAACTACAAAGGGAAACCCATCATTTCAGTTATTTCAAGAAATTTTTAATTGATAAACCACAGAATTGAAGAAAGCCTAGCGGACACAGTCACCATTTTCCTGCTACTGAAACTATAAATTGCTTTTTAAAGTTTTTTGAGATATTATTGATATAAAATTAAAATGCACATGTTTAATGTATACAATTTTAAGATGATAGATACGCATATACACTTAGGATACCATCACTACAATCAAGGTAAAAAAAAAAAAAGAATCCATCACTTTCAGAAGTTTACGGATGTCCCTTTGTGTGTATGTGTGTACCTGTTTTGTTATTGTGGTAGAAATTCTTAACTCGTCTAAGATCTGCCCTCTTAATATATGTTTAAGTATATAACACTGTATCATTAACTATAGGCACTATGTTATAGTATAACAGATTTTTAAAACTGTTTTATATTGCATAACTGAAACATTGAGAACGTAGAATGATACCACCATTATGAAAAACAGTATGGAGGTTACTCAAAAAATTAAAATAGAACTACCACACAATTCAAGAATCCTACTACTAACAATCCTATATATCCAAAGGAAATGAAATTAGTATCTTTAAGACATACGTGCACTCCCATGTTTATTGCAGCACTATCCATAACAATCAAGACACAAAATCAACCTATGTGTCCATTGACATGAATGCATGAAGAAAATGTGGTATACATACACAGTGGCATACCATTAAGTCTTAAAAATGAAACAAATCCTGCCAATTGCAACCACATGGATGAACCTGAATAACATTATGCTTAAGAAATAAGTCAGTCACAGAAAGAAAAATATTCCATGATTCCACTTAAAAGATATCTAAAATATTCAAGCCCTCACAGAAGCAGAGATTAGAGTGATTTGTTGCTAGGAGATGAGGGAAAGGGTAGCAGGTTGTTTTTAATTAGTTATTTTTGCGCACTATTATTCCTGAGGTTTTCCTTCACAATAATGTACATGGTTTAGTCATTCTCTTATTGAAAAGCTGTGAATGATAAATACTCTCAGCCTTTCCCTTCAAAATACCTTTATTTAACTCCATTTTTAAATCATAATACATTAAACTGAAATTCTATGTTTTGATGCTATTTTTTCTTAGTACATTGTATATTTGCTTTTATTGTCTTTTTAATTGTCTAATTTGGGGTGGGGAGGAATAATCTCTCTTTTCTATAAGGTTTCTAAGATTTGTGTTTTACTATAATATTTTAGAAGAGAATATATATATATATATAATTTTTTTTTTCAGACAGAGTCTCACTCTATCACCAGGCTGGAGTGCAATGGCACACTCTCGGCTCACTGCAGCCTCTGCCTCCTGGGTTCAAGCGATTCTCCTGCCTCAGCCTCCTGAGTAGCTCGGACTACAGACACATGCCACCACTCCCTGCTAATTTTTGTATTTTTAGTAGAGACAGGCTTTCACCATATTGGCCAGGATGGTCTCAATCTCTTGACCTCATGATCCACCTGCCTTGGGCTCCCAAAGTGTGGGGATTACATGTGAGCCACCATGCCTGGCCAGTATATTTTATTTATTCTGCTTGCAACGCAATGTGCTTCTTAAATTGGTATCTCAGGTTCCGTGATTCTATAAAAGTTTCAATCATTTGCAGCTGTAACTTTCCTGTGCTGGTGGGTGTTTTTCCCATCTAACTCTTCTCTGAAGGGCAGCCTTTTTACAATGCCATGTTTACACAAGGTTTTCTATTTTCCTTTTTTTACATCCCTAGGGCCAAATCTCCTGTTCTACATGGGCATCAAGGCTTCATATCCCAACATAAAGAGTCTATATCTGGATTATTAACCTCCTAGGAACTAAGTGCATCAAATTGAATGATTAATGCACTGGCTTTTAATTCATTTCCAAAACCAATAAGTTTTTTTTCTTGTTTGACTTTCAATAATTAATATATATTTAAATATTTTTCCAAAAGCTACATTTACTTTTAAATGGTGGTAATCTCAATCAGTTTTATGTCTGGATCATGTTTCTGTAAATGTATACTCTATTTATAATCTAGAAAAAAACAACATGAATTCCAAGGAGCTTGATAACCATAGCTTGTATCTGATATCTTCTCTTATGCATTCTTAATGTAGCTACTAAAAGAAGACTGTGTAACTTTCATAAAGAAAATAAGTCTGTTAGCCAGCCCTTGGATGGAAAAATTTGAAACCATTAAGTAACAGCTTTGACAAGGTAACATAACTCTGAGGTAGGTCCTAGGGGATCAAATCAAAGAAAAGCTTCTCTTTGTTCTGTCATTCTGAAATAGCCCTGAAATTCCTTAATTTACCCTATGTATATTTTGGCCTTTTTTTTAAAAGCTTTATATTTAATCATTATACCCCAACAAGTGAAACTGAGTCATACAGTTAGGATAAAAGTATATCTGAAAGCTGTCAGTGCTTCATATCTTCCTATTTTATAGTAAACTATCATCTCTTGACAAAGTAAAAGATGGGAAGCAGGCTGGTTTTATAGTTATTGGAAGGAATTGCAGTTGTGTATAACATGATGTAGATAGAAGTTCCTGTTTCTCTGAATAGATGGACAGTGAATGTATTTGTTGAAACCTGGATTTTCCCCAAGTTTCTCTTTCCCCAGAACGCCGTCATACAATAAATGAGATGTGAGGGCATTTGCCTCCTCTCTAGCTTCTTCTACACTGACACAAGGCAAAAAATTCACTCTACATCAGAGTTGCTTCCTTATGGCATGAAACGTGTTTTCTCTGTTTCTCAGTGCCATTGATCACATAATATAAATATGTTTTCCTGTACAGTAGCAATTTTCATCCAATGATATAAAACACTTTACAAACATAAGATCCTTAGGGGATAAAGGGATCAAAATGAATTGAGAATTCTAGGCCTGGGAATTTAGTTACAACTCTGAAATTCTCAAAGGATCAAGAAACTTTTTCTTGATCTCTCAGCCTGTTTTCCTAGGATATAAAATAAAAATATTATAAAATCTTAGTACCACAAATATAGATTTTAACTTAATAAGTTGATACAATGGGAGATGGAAACAGAGTTCATAATCCAAAATTCTGTATATTCTTTTATATTCATGACCTAACAATTTTTTAGAATTCCTATAAAAAGAAAACTGGATGTAGTTTGATTCTATATCTTTAAAATTTTTTAAAATTTTTTAACATAAAATTGATTTACATGTTTTCAGGGTTCATGTTATATTTTGATAGATTCATATAATGTGTAATGATCATATCAGGTAAATTGGGATATGTATCACCTCAAACATTTATTTTTATGCTGGGAACATTCAAATTTTTCTCTTCTAGCTATTTTGAAATATATAATAGTTATTGTTAACTCTATTCAACCTACTGAGCTATAGAACACTACATCTTATTCCCTCTTTTTTTTTTTAATCCACTAATCAACCTCTCTTGTTTGAAGATGACAGGATCTTAAATGTAGAAAAACCTAAGGATTCTACTAAATTACTGTTAGAACTTATAAATGAATTCACTAAAGTGACAGTATACCAAATCAACATACAAAAATCAGTATCATTTATGTGTATCAACAGTGAACATCTGAAAAACAATCACGGTATCAACTTCATTAACAATAACTACAAACAAATATAAAAGATTTAGAAATTAATTTATGAATTTAAAAAGCTCTACCAAAAAAAAACTATAGAACACCAATGAAAGAAATTGAAGAGAACACAAAAAAATAAAAAGATATTCTATGTCATGGATTAGAATAATACTCCAGTTAATACTGTTAAAATGTTAATACTACCAATCCCATCAAAATACCAATGACATCCTTCAAAGAAATAGGATTCCGTATCTGTTTGTTTTCCCTGTCCTTCCTAAGTCAAGTAATGACACGTCCTCCAGAAAGCTGATATAAAAAACACAAAGTGAAGTGTATGGACCATTTGGGGATCTGGGAAGCAGAAGTTCTCTTTTTTGAAGACATTATCTAATCCTATGAGGTGACTTTACTATTCCTATTTTGCTTTAAGAGAAACTGTGGAACAAATGAGTTTGATGGTTTATACATGACAAAACTTCAGTTTTGTAGGTCTAATTTATTTCAAGGGCCATTTTATGTGTGTTTGTTTGCTTGATATTTCTATGTATCATGATTGTCTCTCGATAAAAGGCTATTTTTGGCCAATGGATGAAAGAGAAAGGTTTGACAAAAACAGTAGAGTTTATATGTAAGTGACATGGGGACCACATTATAATAAATGTACTATTAAAGAATTTCTAGAACAATAGTCTTCATAATATCTTTATAGCCTTTGCCTTATTGACTTTTTTACATATGCAGGATTTATGATGGAGCTGTGAGCCACATCAATGACACAAAATTATTCTATTATATGCAGTGGTAAGAGTTATAAATTTTATAAAATTTCTGTAAATTGTTGGCATAGACCTCAAAAGTGATGAATTCAGGGCCAATGGTGAAAAAAATGAGTTTCAATAATAAGCAAGCACATCATGTCTTATTGTAAAAATCTATCTGCCTTCTTTTCACCTAAAATAATCATATCCATTCATTCCTATTAACCTTAATACCTATACACTGTGAGATATAAACCATGCCATCTTTAACTCATCTAAATGGCCCTTAATTACGTTAACTTTTCACCATGCTACTATAGAGGTCCTATCTTTTATTCCTTATGTCCTCTCTGTTTCAAACATAATCAACTACTTGAAGTCTTAAATGTATTTTGTCATCTCTATATTTGGCTGCCTTCTTTACCTGGGCAATGCTTTCTGTGTATTTTTTCCTCTTTATCTGTTTTCTTACATCAATATTCCTTCAAAGCTCAGTTCAGGTATCATCTCTCCCTAGGAAGCCTTTCCTGGCAATCCTGTCTTCCTTGGCCCATTTGCAGATAGTATGGGCTACATGATTTCTCTTGTGGTCCCATCATTTCCTGCACATAAATCTCAATACACAGATCTAGAGATGAAGCCACAGTGGTGAGTTCAAACCCTGAATCCTTCAGTTACTAGTTACATGCCCTCAATTAAGTTATTTAAACTTTCTGAACCTCATTTTCTTCATTTGCTAAATTAAAATAACCATTTCATACAGAGTAGTTACAAAGATGAATAACATTATATGAAAAGCATAGGGTGGGTATTTGTGTTAGATATTACTCCCTTTGCCCCTGGACCTATTCTTCTCCCTTCTCTACCTTGTTCTGGGCCCCATGAGGCCGACTTGTGAGAACTGCATAAATGGGCTGCTTGCTCCTCTGGCTTCAGCTTGGCTTCATTGCCAGAGGTACACGACATAAGATCAGAGGGCAGGGAAAAGTGACTTCTGCGCGCAGGATATTTAGTTCTCAAATCTCTCTCTGCCATGTAGCCAGTGGTTGCCTGTATCCTTCTGTAAGTCCACAGTTCCTGCCAGCTGGCTCAGTCAATACAGTGATCTTTTCTGTATTCCAGTAATTGTTCATTGCCTTGCTCTTTATGCCCAGGGTACTGCATGATCACTTGTTGATTCTTTAAACCCTACTCCCAAAATTGTAAATCGTCTCTTTGTTAATCCATTCTCAAAAAAAAAAAAAAAAAGAAAGAAACCAGTTTGAGTGTGTCAGCTGTTTCCTGCCAGGGCCCAGACTGATACCATATTCCCTATTATGAACAATATGTACTTAATAAACTGTCCTGAAATTCTCTCTTGATTTCTCTGACTTCCTTGCCAGGCTGTGAACCACTCCAGGACAAAGACCATGGCTTATCTGTCGCTGTTATTTTCTGTTGTCATGCACACTGCTTGGCACAAAAATTAACATTAAATGTTTGATTAAATGAAAGAACGGAAGTAATGTATATTATTCCGACACTTTAAAAATAGTCACTGCCTCTTATTTTACCTGAATCTGAGTGGTCTAAATAAGTGTTTTCTATAATGGATGTAAATTTGTTCAGAAATAAAGTGTGAGATGGTGAAAAGGAATATTTCAGGGCAAATTAATCTTGTGAATAATCAACAGGCCATCAGGTTAAGTGCCATACAAAATCAGCTTAGGAAAATAGGCAGGGCAGGCTGAACTCTAAGGAAGGCACACAAGTTGACATTAGGTATGTCAAAAGACACATTTTAGGCAAATTGTATTTAACAGAGTTTGAGTGAGCAAAGAATGATTTGTGAATCAGGTAGCCTCCTGAGCCAGAGAAGGCTCAGAGAGACTCCAGTGCAGCCACAGAAAATGGAAAGTGAACTATGGAAAATGGAAGTGAGATACAGAAACAGCTGGATCAGTTACAGCTTGGCATTTGCCTTATTTGAACCCGGTTTGAACAGATGACACTTTTGATTGGCCAAAACTTGGTGTTTGGCACAAGAGAAGATTACAGTCTGTTTACACATCCAGTTAGGTTTCAGTTTACTGTTTGGAGAAACCATTAGGCTGAACTTAAAATACGTAAGGCGGCAGCTTTACGCTAAACTTTACAGGTAAGTATCTCTATAAATCCAAACTTAGTTCGGCAATTAATGTAAGTATTTGGAGAAAAATGAGTGAGAAATAAGCATGATATTCATTATTTAGGTAAACATGCTTTTCAACCACTGTCTTGCATAACAATATTTGGTGCATCTATTTGAAAAGACATTACTTGAAGCTCAATCACTGAGATTAATTCTTTTCTTTTCATCATAGAATGTATGTTAATTTTGCTAATTTCATAGAGATTTTAAATGTTGAAAGTTTAAACTACTTCTTCCCAAATCTGAGTCCCTATTACAATTCACAATTTCTGATTGGCTACTCAAAACCTGTTGTCCTTTGTCTATGCCTAAGAAACTCCTACTGTGCCTCAGTGTCTAATAATCTCTATGATACATAGAGATTGTAATGCCCAGAATTAGACCTCTAGGATAAAGAAGAATGTAAACAAGCAAGGTCTTCTCCCCTTGAAGACCCAACTGTCACATGAAGGTTCTCTGGGGAAAAGAAAGGAGGTCAGAGAGTGACCTTCCCAGGTTTTATGGCTTGCCTCGGGTAGAGGAGTTCTGGTTTCTATGACCCACTTCAGAGAAGAAAAGCGGGTAAGGAAAGCAGAGAGAGACCTTCTTGCTTCTGTGGCACTCCCAGTCTCCTTCAGCTGAAAATATTCAGCATGCCAGGAAGTCATCCTTTGGGGGCATCATGGTCTGAGATCTGAGATAAGACAATTATTTTACTGACAATTTGTGTCATTATTGATGTTCAATAAATATTGAAAGACATCTGCTTTCTCCTATTTCTCCTAGACAATCTGCACAGTTTATAACATTACAACAAATGGGTTTTTTAAAACTTGTGAAACTTGCATATTTTAGTTCTACACGTTGGTTCATCAGCTAGCTCTGTTCTGTCCTGTGCTGTCTCTCAGCAGCCATTCTTCAACTCTACAGTTATATTTTCCTACTAGCCCATTTTCCCTAAAATGTGTCTTAGATTATTCTCATTGTTCTTGTAATGCATATTTTGCTCTTTGGTAATGCTATTTAAATAATTTTTAATAAATTTAATTACAAGTGTTATATGCATTAAGTGATGACAAAATGAGTTCTGCATGTACTAGAATTATGCATAATCAGGAAATTGGCTTTCTAAAGATCAATACCCTCTACCCTTAAAACAATTATAGACAGTTCAACTGAAGCAAAAAAATGTAAGTCATTCAACATTGTGGTGGCCACAATTTTCTTTACACTTTAACAACCTATGAGTATCAGTTTGGGGAGGTGTTTTAGTGCATGAGTGAGGTTGTAGGTCACTTAAAAAGAAGATTTTGAAACTGGAGCAGTGGAGCAGGAGGTGACCAAAGGTCCATCTGTATTCTAGAAGCCTATCAAAAAATGTAGCCATGTACCTAAAGCTGACCTTCAGAACAGATATGAGAATATAGAACACGAAAAGTATGACGCATAAAACTAGAAGCAGGATTAGTTATAGTAAAGTGCAATCAGCAAGTAAAACTAACATTAGCATGGAAAATAACACAATGAAATAGAGTATCTGTGGGATATGGAAGTACGCCGAAAGATATGGCTCTGCAATTTATTAGTTGCTTAATCTTAAGCATAAACATCATGTTCTTTAACATATAATATGTACCTCACAGTCTTGTTTTGAAGATCGAATTAGAAAAAAATGTATGTAAAATGTCTATCTCGAAGTAGATATCCAATAAATAATGTTGAATGAAAATTACAGTTGAATAAATCCCAGGTAAATACTTATCCCCTCCTTCTAGCTAGACTTCTACCAAGGTATAAAGCATCCCTAATTCTGCTCTGTCAGTCTTTTCTCATATTGGGCCTTCTCATCTCTGCTGTATGCTGAATGTATGGATGGGTTCTGCCCTGTGTGATACTTCATTCGAAATAAAGGCTAGTCTCATTCATACTGCTACACCCAGGCGAGTTAGATGGAACAGCGCCACGCTCTGAATTTCAAATTATGAGTCCTTTACTTTCGCCGGCAACCGAGAGATGGCTAACGCTCAAAATTCTCTCGGCCCCCAGGAAGGGGCTTGATTATCTTTTATACCTTGATTTAGGTAGAGGAGGAGGAGCCTAGCTGGAGCAGAGTTTACAGGAGCAGAACAAGCAAGTTAGATAAGGGGGCTGGTAACTAGGAGGTAGGAGGTTCTCATGATTGTTGATTTTTAAGGAGGGTATACATGAGCAGTTCCCATGATTGCTGGTTACCAAGGGGGGTATTTGATACTTGTCATATAATCATTCGGGGGGGGGGAATTCACAATGGCAAGTGGGCTTGCCAAGCAGGCTATGGTTACAAAGCTTATATGTTTCTGCAGTTCTAAGTACAGCATGACCCAGCACAGTAGCAAGACCCAGGTATGTGCTTAAGGGAGGAGTGGCAGGAGGGGCGATGTGGAGGTCAAGATGGAGTCTATCTGGCTCTCAGCAAAATGGAGTCTGTCTGGCTAACACAGGGTTGGTTAGCACAATACTTTCACCATTCCTCCTCTAGCTCTGCTTTTCTTGCATCCAAAATGATACTATGTGATCTTAAAAATGCATCCATTAGTCTAAAATTTTAAAATTTATTAAATAAGTGTAAAGAATTCATGAGTGCTATTTTTCTGCATGTCTGAAATATTTTAGAACATGTAGTTTACAAAATAAGGAAAATAAAAGAAGAAATTGAACTGTTGATTCATTCATCCATCCATTCTATGTCTACTAAAGATATACTTGACATGCAATGTTCTAGGCATTTGGTGTGAAACCACATTTTTATTCTTAAAGGATTTACGATATAGAAAGGGCATGAGAAACATCAGTAGATTATATACATTGTTGTGAGTGCCATGACAAAGGTGAATTCAGGGTAGAATGAGAAAATGTGAGAGTCCCCAAGCTTATCTTCAGAGAAGGTCTGCAGATCAGGAAAGGCTTTCTTGAAGTTTTAATACCTGAGATGTATCTTACAGTATGCATAGAAATTATGCAAGTCAATGAAAAAGAAAAGCATTATTGGTAAGAGAAGGAGCATGTGCCAATTCCCAAATTCTATGTCAAATTGTATGACATCTCAGTGTAATTGCAGATGTTCAATATCCTAAGGAACAAGGTTTTAATTGGAGAAAAGGGGCAATGGAGGTTGCTAAGGAGAAAAGGAGGGGCCAATTTAAAGCAAAGATATTTAATTATAGCCAATAAAATACTTATCCCCAAGCTCTTAAAAATAGCCTAAAAGTATTGAGAGCACTGTAGTGATGTACACTATTGGCACCATATTTGCAGTCTTTAATGAAAACGGTGAACATTAATTAGGTACTTAATATGTGTCAGACCTTATATTGAATGTTTAATATCTAGTAAATAATTTAAAAGTCCAGGCATCCCTGTGTGGTAGACTTGAGCACACTCAAGCTGTGATAAGCGAAATTACTTAACAAATCTTAAGTATATGCTAATTCTTTCCCCCCTTTTATTCTTCTCATGGGGCCTGAGAACTAATATACAAGGCAGACCTTGTGTATTACATCAGAGTCCAACTTCATAACATCAAATTAAGGGTCAGTGACTTATAAAACTTACATGCTCCAGGTATTTACTATAAGGTCTTAGGAATAATAGATACTCAGTATTGATTGAACAAATGAATGAGTCTAAACTTCAAATATAAAGAGTTGATGGCTACATATTTCCACAGTAATTTCTTTCTTTAAATGGTAGCTGTTGATACTGAGATAATTATATTAGCGGTATTTAACAAATGGTAGCTGCTATTATAATTGAAAGGAGGGCTGAGAAACAAAACCAGAAAGTGGATTCAAACCATCACCAAATAAAAGAGCAAATACAAGGATCTGAGTGAGGAAAAAGAGGAAGATCGACTAGGTTAACACCAGTGAGTGAGGGAATGATCTATATAAATATCAGAAATAGAGGACCAGTGATTGTGGCTAGTTCATACTCAAACTCAACATATCTACAAATAAACCCATACTCAATTCCCACAGATATTTACCCTCTGTTGTTCCTTATTTGAGTTAATAGCACAAGCCAAAAACCTAGCTTATTGCCCCAAATCTTCTTTCCCTTCACTTCTTACTGCTCTTGAATTTATCACCTACGTATCTCTCAAATTTATTAACTTACATCCATCTCAGGAATCATTACTCTAGTCTAAGCAACGTCATTTTTGTCTGGTTTACATCAATAATCTCCTAACAGCTATTTCTACATTTAGTCTAGCTCCACCCCACATCTGTTCTCACCTCTCTAGCTATAGTGAAAAGTTTGAAATTCATGTATGATTACCCAAAACTTCGCTCCAAAGCCTTTATGGATGATGAAGTGGTCCCTACATATACCTTCATACTATATCGCACCTCTACCATTTTGGAGGTAGCAGCCATGTTACCTGTCATTAAATCCCTTGAATATACCAACCTATTTTCACTTTGGAGACTTTGCTTATGGTATTGTCTCTGCCTCGAAAGCTCACACTCCCACTGTTCTCCTCTTCATCAAACAGACTTCTACTGATCCCTCAAGCGTCACTTGAAATGTCACTTCTCCCATTAAAAAATCCTGGACTGTCTCTCCTCTCATGAGACTAGAAAGGCACTTGTCATGTTCCCTAATTTCTCTCTTTTTCTCTTATAGCAACTTAAAAAGTAATTTAATCCAGAAAAAAAAAAGTTATTTAAAGTACATGTAGTTAAAAATACTATTTAAAATTACCAAGATTAAAGTATTATTTTAAGAGACCATATCCTTTGTGATATTTTTGTCATTCTTAGCATTTCCATCTCTCCCCATATGTTTGATAGGTGGTGCTCAGTAAATACTTGCAGAGTATTTACTGAACCCCTAATCCTACATTACAGAGTACTGCATTAATTTCATGTCAGGTCATACAATAAATCTCCCAAAACAGGATAGGACCCTTTCAAATCCTATAACCTGAAGACACCTAAAGAATGTACATCTAGGCTGGGCATGGTGGCTTACTCCTGTAATCCCAGCACTTTGGGAGACTGAGATGGGTGGATCATGAGGTCAGGAGATCAAGACCATCCTGGCCAACATGATGAAACCTGGTTTCTCTTAAAAATACAAAAATTAGCCAGGTGTGGTGGCGCACAACTGTAGTCCCAACTACTCAGGAGGCTAGGGCAGAAGAATTGCTTGAACTCAGGAAGCAGAGGTTGGAGTGAGCCAAGATCACACTACTGCACTCCAGCCTTGTGACACAGTGAGACTCCATCTTTAAAAAAAAAAAAAAAAAAAAAAATGTACATCTGAGTCAGGAGGCACTCTAAATGGAATTTAGTATTTTGGAACCCAGGACTGGCAATAAGACTGAAGACTACAACACATGTAGGCCACAGGAGACAGTAGCTTCTACTGGGGACAAATGAAGAGATCTATTTAAGAAAATCAACTCTGTAAAGGAAATTAATAGGACAAAGTGCATTTTAGTAATTCCTCTAAGAAGGCTCTCAAGATTATGAAAAATCGACGGGACAGCAGACACAAAGGCCCTTAAAGAACGTGATGAAGACTTTCTAAGTTATTTCACTAGAAGTCTGACAGTGGGCCAAGCGTAAGGCAAAATTCTTAATTAAACTCAACATAAGAAGTTGAATTCTGTCTGCAAGTAGATAGCAAAGAATTACAAAATGCCCCATGTGGTTACAAGTAATGCAGAACCAAGGCTCCCCAGGGACATGAAGCCTTGTGTTAATCTCTTTGTGGCTCTGAAAGAGAGAGAGAGAGAGAGAGAGAGAGAGAGAGAGAGAGAGAGAGAGAGAGAAAAGATTAAGCTTCCTTGTGGAGATCATGTGATGACTTCCTGATCCCAGCCAGAGGCAGCATTTCCATGGAAACTTCTCTTCCTCTTCACCCACACACTGCTCCATATACTGCAAAGCCTCCTCTAGTTCTCAAAAAAAGTTGTACAGAGTAGCCTTGACTTTTTCTTTTTCCTTTTTTTTTTCTTAAATGAGACAAACTCCAGCAAAAAGAGAAGAAAGCATAGCAGGCTAACACTCCAGCATCGTTAAAATAGTGATGGTTTTTCCTAGAACCGTTCAGCTAAGTGCCCAAACACTGATGATTTCCTTAAAGCTTTCACTTTCTTTCCCTTTTTCATTAATTTCAGGGGACCACCTAGCTTTAAATATGGAGGAGGACAAAGAAGGAAGCTTCAGATGGGCAGCATTGATTTGACTACTCTCATTTTGTCACTCTTCAGCTCACAAAAGGGCTCACCTTAGGTCAAACCACGAAGTCTTTAAGCTTCTCCATGGATTGGTCCCAGGTTTAATATTCTGTGATGTGTGGAGGCCTATCTGAGTTTAGTGCTCCGACTCAACAGATGAAACACAACTCCCACCTCCACGTATTTCCCCTGCCTCAGGTGTTGAATCTATTCTCAATTGTCTGTCCAACTCATACCTACTCTTTGAGGAATTAATCAAGGGCACTCCCTTGATAACACTTCCATATTATTATCCTAAGTTACGTAATTCTTTCTAATATCATCAGCCCACAAATACTTCTCTTCTATTAAAAGTTTGATTTACTTATTATCTATACTGCTCATTTGAAAACATAGTTAAGTTGTATTTTTAGTTCACTGTACACACAGAGAACAAACTTCTGAAATAATTGAGATGATCAAAATATATTTGTTGAAAAAATCTTTTTCATTCACTAATTGAAAATTTCTTTGTACAAAACACATTGCAAAAACATTTTCAAATAAATTCCTAATTTCTAGAATTTATATGTAAAACAACATGGCTGCAGCATTGGAAAGAGAGAGAGAGAGACAGAGAAAAAGAGAAAGAGAGAGAAAGAAAGAGCTCTTTGCTGTGGAATAGCCCCACAATGAAGAAGATCACCTAGCTATCAAAGTGAGCTATTCTTAGGAGTTGTCAGAAAATATATCAGGATTATCAGGGAAAATAAGTAAACTGAAATTCAATAACATATAACAAATTATCTTTGGACTCCTAAGACAATCTCTCTGCAAATTGAGTTCTTGAAATGTTGTAGCCTATTCATGGTCTCTGAGAAATAACCACCTTAAACCCATAATCTCTAACACTTCCTAAACTTTCTTAATAAGAGAAGTTCTATTCCTGATACTACCTCTCATTTGCAAGTTCAAATCTTCATTAATTTTGTAGTCTGTTAGCTGGGTGTGTTTAGGTCAGGCATTATTATTATAGTTAATCTTATTATTAATATTCTAACCATAAAAATTAAACTATTAATGGTGAATAGAGTTTTTCACCTTAACATAGGCCTATCCCACTGGTGGGATATGTGCCAATTCCAAAGAAAATCAGTCATGTGCTTTTCAGAGGATGAAAGCTTAAGATAAAGACTGAAAGTGACTGATGCTGGAGGTGGGAGTGGTAAGACATGTGATAGTCACTGTAGGAATAGCTGGAAAGAGAAGTCTGTGACTCCAATTAACCAGTTCCAGCAGACCTCCTGAAGACTACAGGAAGAATGCTCCTTGCTGTTTTGTACTGCCTGCTGTGGAGTTTTCAGACCTCCGCTGGTCATTTCCCTCGAGCCTGTGTCTCCTCTAAGAACCTGATGGAGAAGGAATGCTGCCCGCTGTGGAGTGGTGATGGGAGTCCCTGTGGCCAGCTTTCAGGCAGAGGTGCCTGTCAGAATATCCTTCTGTCCAATGCACCACTTGGGCCTCAATTTCCCTTCACAGGAGTGGATGACCGGGAGTCATGGCCTTCCATCTTTTATAACAGGACCTGCCAGTGCTCTGGCAACTTCATGGGATTCAACTGTGGAAACTGCAAGTTTGGCTTTTGGGGACCAAACTGCACAGACAGACGACTCTTGGTGAGAAGAAACATCTTTGATTTGAGTGTCCCAGAGAAAGACAAATTTTTGGCTTACCTCACTTTAGCAAAGCATACTATCAGCTCAGACTATGTCATCCCCACAGGCACCTATGGCCAAATGAAAAACGGATCAACACCCATGTTCAGTGACATCAACATTTATGACCTGTTTGTCTGGATGCATTATTATGTGTCAATGGATACATTTCTTGGGGGATCTAAAATCTGGAAAGACATTGATTTTGCCCATGAAGCACCAGCTTTTCTGCCTTGGCATAGACTCTTCTTGTTGCGGTGGGAACAAGAAATCCAGAAGATGACAGGAGACGAAAACTTCACTATTCCATATTGGGACTGGCGGGATGCAGAAAAGTGTGACATTTGCACAGATGAGTACATGGGAGGTCAGCACCCAGCAAATCCTAACCTACTCAGTCCAGCATCATTCTTCTCCTCTTGGCAGGTAAGATGTGCTGGATATACAATGTCAGAGCAGAGAGGAACCTTTAATAATCACTTATTTAGGCAAGGTATAAACTTCTCTCCTGAGCATTGCACTGCAGCCCCATCAAGCGTAGAAATGATGCCCTGTTAAGAACTCTCAATGTACCTTGCATTTTTCCTTTATAGCACACTTTAGATATTTGTGTGATTATTTGTCTAATGTCTTCTACTAGGTTTCTAAACTGCAATGAACAGAGAACTTGATTCATCATTGCATTTCCCAGAACCCAGTATGGTGCCTTTAAAAATGACAATAGCTCTTTATGTATTTTGTGAATTGAATAAATGAATGAATGAATGCATATTTGGATGAGTAAATAAATGATACACGCTAATGTTTCTGAATTATAAAACTATTACAACAGAATTCATATGGTGTACAAATTAAAAATGCAATTCCTGGCCCTATCCCAGACTCATTTGTCAGCATCTTCAAGAGAGGGTCCTGGGAAGGCACAATTTACTAAATGTCTGTGGTGATTCTTTTCATCAGGAATGTTTGATAAATAATTATTAGATTAGATCTTTATTTTTTAAAGTATGAAGATCCTGAGGCTTAAACAGGTAAATAATGAGGATGGCTAATATTCGTTGAACATCTAGCATGTGTGAGCCCCGTTCCAAGTGTTTTTGTACATTCATTCATCTAATGCTCATCAATCTTTCCCTATTTTAGCGGTTGTAAAGGTTGATACCTTGTAACTTGCATAAGATTACACAGGCAATAAGCAGCAAAAAATCATATTTATTCTCTAATAGTCTGGCTATATGACCACTGTAACCTGTTTTCAAGGATGTGACAGCTGTGATCTCTTTAGCTAAATGAGTTGGCTCTTTCTTTTTCCTTAGCCTGCAGAGGAAGGTAGCTTTCTTTCTCAGTCCTTAAAAACTTTAGATACAACATGAAAGATTACTATTTTGAAATTAAATTCCTATTTCATCTACTCTGAATTTTCCATTCTGAATTAGAAGCAAAGGATAACCAAAGAAATATGTGTTTAATTATTTATCTTCTTAAAACCATATGTGAAATGAATGCTTTTCTGCCTGTCTTCCAAAAATTTCTAATGCAGCACTTTGACTAGCAACGTTCTATGAAATTAAGCCCAATGTGCGAATGGGATGGGAAGAATCTTGCACTCAATTTCTGACAATTTGCAGTTTTGAAATGTAGATGGCCTTCTCTGCCCAGCCAAGTTTGTACCCCATCCCAATGGAGTCTATTGAAATTTATTTAAAAATGGCCACTGTATAATTTCTGGTGTTAATAGTCAGTTACTTACCAAAAGTAATGAGTTTTGTGCAAGAAAGGCTAGGAAAAAAAATGTGGTTGGAAAAAATATATATTTCCATAAGCTTTCAGAACTCCTACGTTAAAGTGCAAGCTTTCATCTAGCTCTTATATCCTCTGTTCTTGTTTAAAAAACTGCCAGGATTGCACACGGGATTTTCAGTCAGTTATAAAACTTTCTTTAACTGTGTGGCTTCACTTGACCCAGAAAGGTTGGAGGAATGTCAAAATTACCAAAATAAGCTGCAACATCCACAAGAAAGCTTAATAGATAGATACATATTGATTTTTAATTACATGAGATGTGTAATGCCAGATGCTATCCAGAACTAGAGATGAGTATTATTTTTCCAAATTACTTATTAATTATCGAGTAGAACTTGTTTCCTTTCTTTCCCTCTTCATGAATGTGTTCAATTGTAATACTTTCTGGAGAAAAAAAAAAAAAAGCAAAACCAAAAAAAAAAAAAAAATTTGTGTCGAATGGGTAAGCCCTAAACTGAAATTTTACAATTATCAACTTCAACTTTGTTCTATGATTAAAGTGCTGTGTTGGAACAGGTTTCAAAAACAAAATTAGAAAACAGAGTGGACGGAAGATGACTGAAGAGGAACAAGCAAACCACTGTGTAGATAAGAAAGGTGAAATGAATGAACATCTGCTGCTCATCTACTGTGTTTTAGTAGTGCCAAGGGATTATCACTGGCAGAGGTTGATGGTCAAACCTGACTCACACTGGCTATTTCCATTCCTTTACACAGCCTTTCTGGGTACAAAGTTCTTAAAAAAGTTAAGATTGATTGCTTACATTGATTTAATTCAGAGTTCTCAATGTCAACATCACCTAGGAAGCTTCCAAAAAACCTTATTTAAAAAAAAAAATGTTGCAAGGTTTCACGAACCTAATTTCTTGCTAGAAATTCAGATTCAGATGGTCTTCTGTGAAGTTGTAAAGTTCAAGTGTCTGTATTTTTTGTTTCTGTTTTGAGACGGAGTCTCGCTCTGTAACCCAGGCTGGAGTGCAGTGGCATGATCTTGGCACACTGCAACCTCCATCTCCCAGGTACGAGCAATTCTCCCGCCTCAGTCTCCCTAGTAGCGGGGACTACAGGGGCCCACCACCATGCCTGGCTAATTTTTTGTACTTTTAGTAGAGATGGAGTTTTACCCTGTTGGCCAGGCTGGTCTCCGACTCCTGACCTCAAGTGATCTGCCTGCCTTAGCCTCCCAAAATGCTGCTATGACAGGCCTGAGCCACCACCCTGGGCCTTTAAGTGTCTGCATTTTTAAAAGCTCATTTTGTGACTCTAATGTGTAGCCAGCACTGAGAATCTCTGAGTTAATTAATATGGAGATCGTCTTGGTATCTCTTTACTTTCACTTTACAAAAACACAGGTTTCGTAATGAACACATCATTAATTTGAATGCCTTTGCCCAAATTGAATACTTAAGAAATAGCCTATTTTGTGTGAGATGAGATCAAACAGTTTCTAAATTGAGTCAATTAAGACCTTCCTAATTAGCTAGACTGATGCCTCTTTCACATAAAGCCTTCTTTTTTTATTGGTTTCAGATATCTTTTTACTTGGACCCAAAACTGAGATTTTAGAGATTTGATAGCTTTTATTAACTCTGAGCTGAGAGATCTGCAATGATATCTAGGGTAGCCTGTGCATTTTATTTGAAAACTACAGGAAAGTCTAAAACGGTAAGATGATTGTCCAGAGTCACACATCTGAGGACTAAAACCAAGTGGCTCTGACTGCTGTGCTTTTTAAGTCACCCGTGTTATTTCTTATTTTTAAGGATCCATTGAGGTTCACAAGGGGTCAAATAACCCAATAATTTCTGAATGTATAATTTGACATATAATCACTTTGATTTCCTTAAAATTCTCCTGCCCCAGACAAAATGGGCAGACACAGTGATGCAGTCATTTTAATTTATATCATAATGAAAATATTCTGAGACTTTTACTGATCCACCTCTATTACTCAGGTAGAGTGGACCCATCCCCTTTGTGCTTTCATTATACTTTGTACAGATTTATATCACAGCACTTGTAACTTTTCATTATATGTAATGGTTTTCAACCCTGTCTGTATCTACCAGCCTGCCAGCTGCTCCAAGGTAGTGATCATTTCTAAATATTATTTTATCCACAGAGCTCAGAACCATAATATATACATGAAACAGGCTTTATAAATAAATGCTGAATTTAATAAAATTTAACATCAAAGAAATGTTAGCTCCAATGCTAACATAGATAAAATATTAAATTCTGCATGGGTAGATTGCTAGGACCGTTAACTGCAGTTTTTTTTATAGTACTGGATTCCCAGTGCCAAGGATATAAAAATATCAGTATCAGCCACTTACCCAAATTTGTATATCACATATTTTGTATATTTCTCTCTGGTAGTTCCATGTGTATGTCTGTGTGTGCATACAAAGAAAGACAGAACACAAGAAAGAAGATGAAGCAAGTTGCAACATAGCTGAGGGTAATTTAAATGAGATTAATATTTATTGGTCAGAGTTTTCTATTAAATAAAATATATTAAAATCAGGTAATCAATTAAATTGTTTGGAAAGCCTATGTTCCTAATTCATGTCTGTTGATTGTTGGCTATTTATTCATTTAACGCCCCAAGCTTTTAAAGTAGAGACCATGTTTGTCATCAATTAAAATATTCATTGTATTTGGAGGTGGAGGGTTCCTTAATAACATTTAAGTACAAACTACCTGTGCTCAACATAATTAGATCAATGTGATGCAACCAACAGATAAGCTAGTCATAAAAATTAAAAGGGTATCAGGAATAGGTGTCATGATGAACTCAAACAGAGAGGAAAAACATTTCCTAGCTGATAGACATGAGCAAACCGTTACCAGGGAATTCACTTATCAGGTGAAAAGCACATCACATGGAAGCAAACAGTTGGAAGAAAAAAAGTCACATTTCAGCAGAGAGTCATGGGTTTTAGGTAACCATGACAACAGCTCAGTGAAATAACAGCTTCTCTTTTTTATGCAAAAGATTTTGTGGAATGTCATATGGTTTACATTTTTTTTCCCCAGATAAACCTCTAATGCTGTAACAAAATCTTTGCTCCCAAAAGCTTTTAATATCTGGCAGTTTAGTGTTATTTGTTTGAATTTAAGAGAACAGTATTTAGGTTCACCTTCCCCATTAATATATCTGTTATCTGTTTCTTCTTTGTATCTCCCCTTTTTTCCTGTGACTTAAGACCCTTGATTGTCCCTCCCCAACACCCAGCATATGTTATAAACCACTTGTGTTGAAATAGAAAAAGAACACAGTCATCATCAGAACATCCAGGCTCAAATTCTACCCCTGCCATTTAGTAGATGACATTGGACCAGTTATTTAAAATCTTTGACCTTTGTTTTTTCCCAAGAGGAAAAAAAAGTGACGTAGAATTACCATAAATGCTGTATGTGTGTGTGTGTGTGTGTGTGTGTGTGTGTGTGTGTGTGTGCATGTGTGTGTTAAGAGGATTAAACGGAATGGAAAACACAATAATGTAGTAATAAATTTGAGTGAACTTTCATACTTACTTAGCTACAAGACCCTAAGCAAGTTAATTACTCTGAGACCATTTTTGTCCCTAAAGTTAGAGTAATATAGTTTAAAGCATTACTGTGAAGGAATTCAGTAAAATGTGTTTGTATGGCTTGTTTAGGATATAACGTATCACTTGAGTTTCATGTGTGGAAATAATATATTTTTAAATAATACATCAAAATTAGATATTGTAATAATGAATATTCAAACAGTGTTATACAGCCAAAGTTAAAAAGAATTTGGTGACCTACCCAATGGTTTTGTTTTCAAAAATAATTTTAATAGTTGTCATTATTAAACACTTTACACCTGGCACTATGCTAAGTGCTTTACCCATGTTATATTATTTTATCTTTGATAGAAAGTTATAAAATTCCCATTTACAAATGAAAAATCTTGATACTCAGACAGCTTAAGTAACTTGCCCGAGGCCGTGTAACTTATAGGGTCAGTATTGGAAACCAGGTCTTTCTGACTAGAATCTTCATGATCATAAGCACAATGCTAACAGTTTTTCCAAGCCTACCTCCTCTCCTATATACAGTATAAAAACTAAGGTTTGGATTTTTTAAATTATTTCTGGAACCGGGGTAGATTTTCTCCTTGTTAGTAATACCTCCAGTCATCCACATACTTAGTCACTTGGCAGTTGGCATTTCAGCAAAAATAGTTTCATTCAAGCCTCTCTAATTTAATTGAGTCGGCTACAGGAATCTTCAAGGCAGCAGGATCTTTTGAAAATATTCTGAGAATTATTACTCAAAGAAGAATAAAAATGATTTCTTCTATGTACTCGTTGTAGTGTCTAGTTAACCAAAATTATAAAGGCATCCAACAAACTAAATTCAATGTAAAAGTTAGGTCAGTTTTATTCAACCATTCCCAAACCATTAACACATCATAATAAATGTAGCGGGTATTGCTTCAGAATCAGGAGGCTTGTGTTTTAGTCCTTTAGTTCTGACTTCAAACATCATGTGACCCTAAGGCAAGTTACTCAACAGTTCTAGTTCTCAATTATTTATGGATAAAAGAATTGAGGAATGTTGTGACGTATAAGAAAAACAAGAAAATGACATTTGCTGAGCCAGGAATTATTTGTTGAATAGTTTCTTTTCATATATCATAGTACAGTTAAAAAAATTGAGACTTAGCAAGTCTAAAAAACACGTTCATTGACACATGGCTAGTAAGAAAAATTAGCCAGAACTGAAGTCTCATCTACCTGCATTATGGAGCCCAATTTTTTGTCTACCACACAATGCATCAATTCATAAGTTATATCTTAGTAACCAAAAATTAAGCATTTCTTATCTAACACAGTGGCAGCCATCTTACCTAACACAGTGGACTGCCCATTCAATTCTATTTGAGATGACTAACTTTGTTTACACATGCATATAGATAGCAAATTCAGTGGGATAGGGGACCAATAAAATAGTCTTGATTATTTTTAAATGTGATGCAAACAGCTGACCAGGAAGACATTTTTACCTTTAAATTATTATTCTATATACCTTCCCTATTGTTCACAAAATTATGAATCATAACATGAGGCTTTATATCCTATTAGCCTTTTGTAGTCTTCTACACTCAGGTTTGGTATCTTCATCATAAAAAAAGAGATAAAACAATAAAAATCTACAGGGTAGTTGTGAGAATTTCAGTTTTAAATGTACACAGAGCTATATGCCTTATGGCCTAGGACAGAGTAGGGACTCAGTGTATGTTTAAAAAAATAAGTTATAGAAATTTATTCTGTGGTAGAAGTGGTACCAACAACATGACCAAGAAAAATGAGCACTCAACACACACTTTTTGTAGGAGATTCTTTGGCTCATTCATTGACTTTGTTCATTCATCCAACAAATATTTATTGTACCTCTACAGAGTGCGAGAAAACTGTACTAGATTCCGAAAGTAAAGAAATAAACACTATAAAAATGAATGGGTCTTCATGAAGGATATGTTTTTATAAGCGATGTAATAATCCTTGCTAATTAGAGACTGAAATGAATAAGCTTAAGTTGGGTAAAGAACAACGTTATCTCCCCAGTGGTCACAAGTCTCCCATGGAAGCATGCACCTGTTGTGAAGAGTCAATAATGGGGGGGGGGAGGGGCTCTCCTGCATTTCATCTTTTGCTTAGAATTTATATCTCACTACCTAATTACTCTATTTTATTACATCTAAGGGATCAATGAATTTAAGTGATGCATTAATTTTTGTACCACTAAAAAAATAAAAATTTATATCTATTTTAACAGCCCTTTTTGGCTTATTAGTCACATATTTTCATCATAGTTTATTCTCCTGCCTACATATAAATGAAACTACAAGCAAAATAATTGGTGAAGGATTCCTGAATTTTTTTTTACATTCAGAGTCAGCCTCTTTTGAGTTACTATTTAAGTCAGAGTCAACAATGTCTGTTTTTACAAATGATTTGCCTTGGCCTTAAAGAATGGGTAGGATATTAGATGTATGGCAAAGAGTGGGCATACTTAGCCACAATCAGCGTCACAGAATGGAAAAGCAGAAGCAGTATCCAGAGAAGAGTAGGCTATCTGACTTTAGCAGCAGGGTCACACAGGATGTGAGCAAATGGAGAATGGTTACCTGACTCAAGATACGTTTTGGAGGTAGAATTGACAAGACAAAAAACAGTGCCGTCGCACAATGCTCCATGCTCAGAAGTAGACCCCTCATTTGAGGTTTCATGATCTGTGATCTTGGCATTGAAATTCTTATTAATCTTATCTTTGAGTTTGTGCTTTATAACTGAAGTTAGAGAGACAATGGAGCATATGCTTGGTTCATATGTGTTCTGCAGACCTTCTGCCTCCTGAGGACAGATTCTTTGGATTCCTGGGTTGAGTCTTGACTACCACTATCCATCCACCAGCCCCATCTAATTTCTACCTCTTCACTCTCTCCCTAAGACTACTGGTGGGAGGAAAGAGGTTAATATTCCACTGTTGCTCTCCATCCCTGGTGGGGACCTTGGTGCAAGTAAGAAGAGGTGTGAGGTTGCATGTTGGTCCCATGATATATTGGTTCAGGGTAAATCAGAGGCCTTCTCTGATGAGGCTGGCTGCACCTCAGCATGGTGCACAGGTGATTACATATGGGCCTCTCACCCAGTATTATGGACTGAATCGTGTAGGCCAAAAATGTGTGTATTGAATCCCTAATCCCCAGTGTGACTGTATTTGGAGGTAGGGCTTTAAGGAAGTACTTAAGGTTAAATGAGGTCATAACAGTGGGGTCCGAATCCAATAGTGCTGATGTCCTCATAAGAAGATAAACACAGAGCTGTCTCTTTCTCTGTGTATGCACAGAGAAAGGTCATATGAAGACAGAGAAAATGTCCCCTCTGCAAGACATAAGAGGCCTCACTAGATAACTTGATCTTGGACTTCCAAACTCATGAAGTCTGAGAAAATAAACGTCTGCTGTTTAAGCCACCCAGTCTGCAGTACTTTATTATGGCAGCCTGAACTAATATACCCACCTATTCAAACAAGTCTTAGCATGGAGGTTTCAATCCCTAGGGATTTAACTGTTCGCTGTAGATTGAGACTGTGGGACACCTATACCCTGTAGATTGAGAAAGTGAATACTGATTTCCCCAACCCAAGCAAAGGCCTCCACATTTACCTGATGCTGCTAATTGCATAGCTAGTCCTGCCTAGAGCACTGCAACATTTACAGGTAAGACTGATGAGGAAGCGCTAGTAGGACACCAAGTAGTAACAGGAAGAGAGAAAGGCAAAAAGCAAAAGGGATCTGATGATAGAAACAAATAGACAGAGGGATGTGTTTTGTGAAAGTGGAAGTGGTCAACTGTGCCCAATGCTATGTTAACACGAGGACTTGCAGGGATAACTGGATTTTATAACATGGAGTCTTTGAAGATTTGCAACAAAGTCATTGGTCAGGAGATGACAGGGGAAGATGACTGGAGTGCTTATATATAGCAATGAGTAGCCAGGAAATCAGGAAATGGAAGTTTCATTTAAGATACTTGTTAAGATTTGAGTTTTTAATCATACAGTCTATAATCAAATATTAACTCCCCTAGTTTTATAACCTATGTATATTTGATGAAGTCACCTAACCTGTTCTCTAAGCCTGTTTTCTCATTGATGAGACAAATATCAAAAGAACTCCTCTTAGAATAATTGATTTATTTTTACTTAATTTCAAACCAAAGTTTTAAAATGTCTACTCTATGTCCGGCACCATACCATAACACAAGAAAACATAGTGAACAGGGTAAATACAGTTTTTATTTTGATAGATTATATGGTCTAACAGGTGTGGTTATAAAGATTAAATGTGTATACCACATTGCCTCATTCATTAATTTAAAAACTCATTAAAAAATATCACTTTAAAGTATAGAGTATTTTATATAACTTATCTTCTAGTGGAGTAGGTCTAGGAAGTATCTATGGGTGAGACATTAAAACAATATATATAACACCTTATATATATAATATAAAACAATGAGTATTTCATTATTTTAAAAAGTTAAAGGAGTTAAAAAATGTTATAGATATTGTTTTACTGTCTTAACCCACACACACTTCCTAGACCTACTCCACTAGAAGGTAAGTTACAGAAAGTACGCAATCTTAAAATGCTAATACTTTTTAAAAAGAATTTTTAAATCAATGAATAAGGCAATATGATATATACTTTTAATCTTCATAACCATTCTTATTAGACTGTAAACTCTATCAAAACAAAAATTGTGTTTATCTTGTTCACTATGTATTCTTGCGTTCTGCTAAGATGCCTGACACATATTAGACATTTTATAACTTTGGTTTGAAATGCAGCAACAATAAATCAATTATTCTATGAGAGGAGTTCTTTTAATTATATAGTATGTTAGAAGGTGCTAAGTGCATGGATAAAGCAGAAATTAGTGGTGCACAATAATTGATTAATAACTTGTTCTCAGTGGGGAGTCAGGAAGTGGAGAGAGATATGAATTATCCATGGAAGTATCAGGTGAAAGCAGTCTGCCCAGAAGAAATAACCAGTACAAGAACATGTTGTGCAAGAGTAATTGGTGAGTTCTGGAAAGTGCAAAGAGGCCAGTGAAGATACAGAAGAGAGGGAAAGGGAAAGATCAGTAGGAAATAATGTCTGCATCAGTGAGGATCTCAGCAGGAAATAGATACCCGAATCAGTTATATCAAGACAATTTATTTAGAAATATTTAATCAGGGTTTAGAGAAACCAACAAAGGCCATCCTGTTGTCATCCACAACCTAGATACAGGACTAGAACTCTCTATTTTATTTTAACCTAGAACCTACTTTTAGAAAATGTTGAAGGTTGTACTTCACTAGACTAGTTATAAAAGAACAAAATCCACTAATGATGAAGATAGAAAACTTGGGTTGCAGTCACAACAGTGCCATTAATTTGCCGTATAACCTGGGAAATGCCGCTTACCTTCTCTGAGTCCCATTTTCCTTATTTGTGAAGTGGAAAGTATTGCTGTGTGATTTAAATGAAGCAATCCAAGTGCCATATTTTCTTCAAAAGTTGTGTTTATAAAAAGGTGACGAATTCTTATTTTTAAGATGGTATTTCTGCAATGAAAATCACCTTTTCTGGCTAAAGAATCAGATAAATTTTTATTTAAAAAGAAAATCAACCACGAGTATTGTACTACTCATCAAAAAAAAAAAACCTTTAATGACAGGACATTTTATGAACAAAAAGCACAAAGTAAAACTATTTCTAGTCCTTGGCATTCTGAATATAATATAGATTAATGTTTCAAAGCTACTGTTTATTGAGTGTTTTCTGTTGATGGTGCCATGTGCTATGGGCTTTATATACAGATAAATGACTATTGTTAGCAACCCCAGTCTCAGCACAGTGCTTAACACATAATAGTTGTTTAATATTTGTTTTCAATAACTATGTGAACTAGTTATTATCATCTTCATTTGATAGGTGAAGCTCACATAGTTTAAGTCAGTTTCTTAAGTGGTAGATGCAACACTAGAATCCTGTTCTAGGTTGTAACTTTTATGGCTTATTCTGCAACCTTCAAAAAGCTAATTTCTTCAACAATTAATTTTAAAATACAGTCATATGACACACAATGGCATTTCAGTCAAGGATGGACCACATATTTGACAGTGGTCTCACACTATAACGGAGCTGAAAAATTCCTGTCACCTAGTGACATCATAGCAGTCATAATGTTATATGCAAAACATTACTTACGTCTTCTTGGTGATGCTGGTGTAAGCAAACCTACTGAAATGCCAGTTGTATAAAAGTCTAGTACATACAATTATGTATATTACATAATATTTGATAATGATAGTGAACTATGCTAATGGTTTATGAATTGACTATATTTTTATCATTTTTTCAAATGCGCTTCTTCTACTTATAAAAAAAAGTTAGCTGGGCGTGGTGGCGCGCGCCTGTAGTCCCAGCAAACTGACACAGGAACAGAAAACCAAACACCGCATATTCTCACTCATAGACGGGTGTTGAACAATGAGAACACATGGACACAGGGAGGGGAGCATCTCACACTGGGGTCTGTCGGGGGGAAAAAGGGGAGGGACAGCAGGGGGTGGGGATTTGGGGAGGGATAGCATGGGGAGAAATAACAGATACAGGTGATGG